>MDKI01103006.1:0-11106 GCA_005239505.1 Nicotiana paniculata | reverse complement strand
TGACCTTTATATTCTCTTTGCTTATTTGATCACTTAGCCTAATCCACATAATTTTAAGTTCGGTCGGGACCACGGTTGTGGATGTGGAAGAGTGCCTAACACCTTCTCTTTGAGGTAATTTGAACCCTTACCTGATCTTTGGTGGCGTTGACTAGTTGAACATAGTTATTTGCACAATAGGTGCCCTAACGCACCTTAAAATCGTTAGGTGGCGACTCTTCTCTTTTAACACCCATTTAAAAGAGTTGTCACATGTCGAAACCCAATTTCGCGAGAAAAAGGGATGCGATAGCATGGCAACTCTGCTGGGGATTTATGCTTAGGCTCTTACCATAATGAACTTGTCTTATGTGGATTAGTTTCCTCTATTATAAACGTGCATTCCTTTTCCATCTTTATTTGTTAAATTTTGCTATTACATGCATATCCCTTTCCCGTTCTCCTTTACTTGTTTAAACTCGTTGTAACATGCACACCCCTTTCCCGTTGTCCTTACTTGTTTAAACCCGTTATAACATGCACACCCCTTTGTCGTTCTCCTTTACTTGTTTAAACCTATTATAATATGCACACCCATTTCCCTTCTCATTTACTCTTTTAAATCCGTTATAACATGTGCATCCCTTCCCTTTTTCACTGTTATTTGCTTAAATTGGTCATAACATGCACATCCCTTTCCTATTCGCCTTTATTTGTTTTAAAAAACTGCTATATCATGCCTCTCCTGTCCCCACTCCCTTACTTGCTTCATTATATTCTCATACATTCCACGAACCAACTTCTTCCCTTGTCTTTGTTTTATGTCTTTCATGTTTTACCTTAATACTGTATTTAGCACTTTTACATATTTACCATGCAAATACTTGATAACGTGTTATTATCTCTGCATAAAGCATGCTCTACGTCATACTCCACTCATGCCAATTATCAACATATCGGCACTTGATGAGTGTCAGTGCTCTTCCAAAATTACTCTTTTTTTAAAATGGAAAGGCTTATTTGCGGTAGACTAGTCGATCAGTGGTGCAATCGACAGTTCCGTGCCTTTCCCTCTCAAGTTGTCCACTTGAGAGTACCGGTATAGGCCATTCTATAAACCTTAATCCAATATCAAATGTACATGTATAATGTCAAAACTAGTACGGGTTAGAGCATTGTTAACGTGATATCCTGCTAAGATAAGCCTCGTCCAAAGTCCGACGGAATTTTCACAATCCCAATAGACACCATCATGTTATGTGAATTACTTGGAGAAAATATGCCAATATGTTGATCATTAGTGTGTAAATATTCGAATCTAGAGGGGGAGAGGGATAATATTATTTGTTTGCAGAGAATGAAGCATGAAGTCCCCAGGTTCGGTATGGTCCAAAACATCCCACCCTTGCTGCTTGATTGGTGAAAGAATATCGCGCCTAGTGACAAGAATCATGTGAAAAGGGTCCTTGGTAATTTACCATCCTTGTTGGACATCCGACCGAATAGAGCATTGATTGAGGCCGTCACTATGTTTTGGGATGAGAAAAGGGTTGTCTTCCGCTTTGGTGACATAGAAATGACTCCTCTCCTAGAAGAAATATGAGGCTTCACTAAGCTGCCATGGGATAGTCCATGTTTATTAGTGCCAGAAAATCGCCCCCCCCCCCAAAAAAAAATTACCCTTTTTTAAAATTGGAAAGGCTTATTTGCGGTAGACTAGTCGATCAGCGGTGCAGTCGACGGTCCCGTGCCTTTCCCTCTCAAATTGTCCACTTGAGAGTACCGTTCTAGGTCATTCTATAAACCTTACTCCAATATAAAATGCACATGCATCATGTCAAAACTAGTATGAGTTAGAACGTTGTTAACGTGATATCCCGCTAAGATAAGCCTCGTCCAAAGTCCGACGGGATTTTCAAAATCCCAATGGACACCATCATGTTATGTGCATTACTTGGAGAAAATATGTCAATATGTTGATCATTAGTGTGTAAATATTCGAATCTAGAGGGGGAGAGGGCTAACCTTATTTTTTTTGTAGAGAATGAAGCATGAAGTCCCCAGGTTCGGTATGGTACAAAACATCCCACCATTGCTGCTTGATTGGTGGAAGAATCTCGCGCCTAGTGACAATAATCATGTGAAAATGGTCCTTGGTAAATTTACCATCCTTGTTGGACATTCGACCGAATAGAGCATTGATTGAGGCTGCCACTATGTTTTGGAATGAGAAAAGGGCTATCTTCCGCTTTGGTGACATAGAAATGACTCCTCTCCTAGAAGAAATAGGAGGCTTCGCTAAGCTGCCATGGGATAGTCCAGGTTTATTAGTGCCAGAAAATCCCCCCCCCCCAGTTTCTTGAAAATGCTGGGTTTCAAGAAAAATGATGGATTGCTTTGTCTGAAGAAGTTATACATCCCATTTGAATTCCTTTATGAACTTTATGGGCACAACAAGTCATATCGCCTTCATCATGATGAACTTATCATTACTTCCTTGGGTTGGACGCACCGTCGAGTTTATGTGTTCATTGTCTACTTCTTGGGGTTGCTGATATTTCTGATGAAAGGGGGAGGATTCACACTCTCTTAGACATGGTTTCTAGGACTCTAATGGAAGGAATAAAGGGAAAAACCTATACTACCGTCCCCATGATCTTGGCTGAAATGTATCGCGCTCTAGATCGATGCAAGCAGGGATTTGGACACTTCGAGGGTTGTAATATGTTACTGAAAGTTTGGTTATTAGAACATTTCCATAGGGGAGAATATCTCCAAGAGCTTCTGCGAAGACCATTGGATGACTACATAGCTTACCATCACCCAAAGAGAATGACATTTATCCCAGACAGGTTTGCACAACCTGGAAATGCTGTGATCTGGGTGTGTTTCTTCAGCAATCTGACCGACGAGTACATTGGATGTTTGAATGGTTCCCTAGCAGTGAGATCATCATCAGATCAAGAGAGACTACTCATCTAGTGTTGATCGGTTTAAGGGGAATCTATCCTTATGCTCCTATAAGGGTAATGAGGCAAGCAGGAAGAAAACAGGTTATACCTCAAGTTTCCAACATGGTCCAGTACAAAGCAGATTTTAAAGGGAACGTCATTTCGTTCAAGTTCGAGGCACAACATATGTGGAATCATAAGGTCATTGTGGAAAAGGATACTATTGAGCCAGACAGGTATCATGCTGGCCATGTGTACTTCTACCATCATGGTTGGGAGACGACATAGCATAAGACGTCAAGCCGGGAATTAATCTGAAAAACAGGGTCATAGATGACGTTGGCGAAGCACAAGTCAAGTATATGATGTTGTGCAAAAGGGTCTTCGAGTCTGAAGATAGGCATTTGGAACAACACAAAGTGGATATGGAAGCAATCTAATGGAGAGAAATTGCTACTAAATCAACATATAGATTGGAATATTTGGAGAAAGGGTTAATGGAACTTGAGGGAAAGATGAGGAAGAGACTCTCGGATTGTCAGAACACAGAAGGCAATGAAGGGGGCATCTATCAAAGGCTTACCTATTGTTAGATATGCGCGACTTGGGGAACCTGGTTGACGGATCTAAAAGATCCAAGCATGGAGAAGGTCCTTCTGGGGCCAAGTAGATTAGGAAACAATGTCTTTACTGCTTTCTAGATTCGTTTTAGATTTTGATTGTAATAAGGCAAATTCCATTAGTGACTTTCTCATTATTGTCGTTTTAGTAAGGTTTTTATTCACTTTCGCATTAATGAAATGATGCAATTATTGGCATCCATTTTATCCAAGTCACATGTCTCTTATGCCTACCTCGAGCACAACGAGGTCCAAATTAAGGCGCAAATTTATTACATAATCTTGAAAAGCATATTCAATATCGCAAACATTCTTTCAATATTCCTTAACGACTTGGTTACCTTTTGTTTTTCTTTCTTTTGATTATTCCCATTCCCCAAGGTAGGTTCGTGCATACTGGCATCGTCCACATATCACACTAGATCCACCTCCTCCACCAAGTGATCCTAAAGGCAAAAGCAAAGGGAAAGAAAAAATGGATGATCTAAGCGGTATCAAAAAGGACAATGTAGAGAATGTTGAAACTTCGGATGGTTGGAGTACTCCAGCACAGAATGAATTGGTCCTACGCCTAGAACAGAAAATATTGGAGCTAAAAGGGGAACTTGAGCAGGTCCGGAACTTGGAAAACCTTTTCCTCACTCCAAATGTCTCTGATATCAACCAAAAAAACACAAACCCCAAAACCCGGTACCTTCCTAAAACACCCAGAACCAAAATCCACCACCAAACCCTCCCGCGATATATCAATATGCCACACCTACTTAAAACCATAACCCTCCACCAGTACCTACTCCTTCATAACACCATCACCGCCCGACTCAATACCCACAAACCACCACTTACCACACTCCTCAAAATGGATCGCAGCCTACTCCTGATTCTTAAAACTCAACCAATGACCACCATTATGACCAGATTCCCGGAGTCCACCAAATCAATCCCATATATGTGTAAAATTTACCCTATACCCCACAACAGACCCTATATATACCGGAATCCACCAAAAAGGACCTGCTCATCAAGAACATGGCGGAAGAACTCAAGAAGCTCACTGTAGAGTTCAGAGTGTCGAAGGTGGAAAGGGCATTGAGGGTTTGAATTATGAGGACTGGTGTATTCAACCAGATCTAGAATTTCCAAAGGTTACAAAGCTCCCAAGTTCGAAATGTTCGACGGAACTGGTGATCAGAAAGCGCATATAAGAACATACTGTGACAAACTTGTAGAGGTTGGCAAAGATGAATGAATTCGTATGAAGTTGTTCATGAGGAGCCTCACTAGAGATGCTTTGTCTTGGTACATCAGTCAGAACCTAAAGAAGTGGGTTAATTGGGTGAGCATGGCATCAAATTTCATGGATCAGTTCAGGTTCAACACAGAGAATGCATCAGACGTTTTCTACATTCATAATCTAAAGAAGAAACCAATGGAAACCTTCCGCGAGTACGCTACTCGATGGAGGTATGAGGTCGCGAAAGTAAGGTCGGCACTTGAAGAAGAACAGATGAATAAGTTCTTCGTCAGATCTCAAGACCCTCAATACTATGAAAGATTGATGGTTATTGAAAACCATAAATTTTCTAACATCATCAAGCTGGGGGAAAGAATAAAAGAAGGGATCAAAAGCGAAATGGTGACAAACTTCGAAGCACTCCAAGCCAAATATAAAGCTTTGCAGTCAGGAGGTATCTCCAAGAAGAAAGAAGTAGGTGCAGTAATGGTAGCCCAAGTTCCAAAGTCTCCTCTCACATACCAAACACCTCCACCCACATACCAGCCTTCACCCCTAGATGCCAACAACCTGCCGCCAGCCCAGCCCGCATATTACCACTCACCACCAGCCCACCAAAATTACCAAAAACCAAGACCAAATTTTGACCGCAGATCACCCAGACAATACACTCTGATTGCTGAACCCATAGACCAACTATACGAGAGACTGAGGCTGTTAGTTATGTCACTCTCATTCCTGTTGTTGCTATGGAAAACTCTTCGCAGTGGATTAACCCAAATGAAACATGTGCCTATCACTCAGGCATGAAAGGTCATATTATTTATGAGTGTCGCACTCTTAAGGACAAGATTCAGACACTAATTGACACTAAAGTCATACAGGCAAAGGAGGTTGCACCCAACGTTTGTAACAATCCTCTCCCGGAACACAGAGGTGAAGGAGTAATGTGATAGAGACCGATGAAGAATGGGATCCGAAAGGGTTAATTGGGATCATTCGGGAAGGGGATGATCCTAAAACATCTCTAGTCACTCTCACACCCATCATGGTACAAACTCAGGCACCAATTGAAGTGGAGGTAGCCGCACCAGCTTCATTTGAAGTCAAAGTGACCACACACTTCACCGTGATGGTAGCACCTACGCCATCTTATAAATCTAATTCTATACCATGGGATTATGTAGCGGAAGCAAGAAGGAAAGGAAAAGAAAAATTGGAATAAACAGGTGCAGCGCAAGCCATGACTAGAACCGGTAGGGTTTATACACCCAAGCATTTGGGAGGAACAAGCAAAGAAGTTGTATCTAAGCCGCATGTCATTGAGACCGACCCGAATAACCTTTGGAGAAAGGTTCAAGCAAGAGAATACTCTGTGGTTGACCATCTGAACAAAACTCCTGCTCAGATATCCATTTTATCACTACTGCAAAACTCTGAGGCACATAGGAATGCCCTGATGGAGGTGTTGAGTAAAGCATGTGACCCACCAACATCACCAATGGGGAAATGTCCAACATAGTGGGGCAAGTACTAGAAAGCCACAGAATCACTTTTCATGAAGACGAGCTACCACCAGAAGGACTAAGTCACAACAGGGCACTACATATCATAGTGCAATTTGAGGACAATTCATTGCCAGAGTCCTGATAGATTGGGGCTCGAGTCTCAACATATGTCCACTAACTACTTTGAAGAGGCTGGGTGAAGGCTTGCACGAGATACGGGTAGGAAGTATGAAAGTGAAGGCGTTTGATGGATCTCAAAGAGCCACAATTAGAGAGATCAACCTCAGCCTACAGATGGGCCCAACCTGGTTTTATGTCGAATTTCAAGTGCTGGATATATCTACTACCTACAATCTATTGTTGGGGCGACCCTGGATACATGTCATTGGGGTCGCTTCTACTCTGCATCAGGCTATGAAGTTTGAGTGGAACCATCAGGAAGTGATCATCCATGGAGACGGGATTAATCCCATTTATACCAATAAAAATATTCCAGTCATCGATAATAGAAGAAAGTTGTGTGGAGAAACATACCATCACATTGAGCGCGTCAATGCAATTGAGAAAGACAAAGGTGGAGCAACAAGATAGAAAGCATATTGTCGTGGACAGGGTATGAACCTGACAAGGGTCTCGAAGAATCTCCAAGGGATCACCAAAATGATACAGCTAAAGCGCCATGGTACAACTTTTGGGATTTGGTATGAATACACTTGTCAAGAGTATCAGGATTGGTCGATGCCATGGCGTGGTCCTTATTATCTTTTAGAACAACTAGTACCACATTTGCACCAGTCATTTTATCAAGCTGACATGATGTGGGGGTCTGAAGAAGATGAAGTTTTAGCTGGCATAAGGAAGTTGTTTCAGGATGATGAAGACATGGATTGCAATGCGATAGTTGAGGAGGATGAGGAGGAGGAAGGCACTGCTGCACCATCGAGGGCCTGTCGAGTTCCTGGGTAGCTTGGCAATTAGTATCACTTATTTTTAAAAGAAATTTTATGAGCATCTAAGATATTTCCAGTATTTTTTTTAAACGTATTTTGTTTTGAAATAATTGCTTGAGTCATCGAGTCGTACTTGTTTGACGTTTTCAAGATTTTCATCAATGCATTGCTATTTTTAGTATTTATTATTATTCCTTATATTTCCTCTCTACAGCGTTATTATTACTTATCCCGATGAACATACGGCTGTGACATATAATGAGACAACGCAACATAAAGATAGTGATTCACAGGATCTGGAAGAGGATATAATACCTGAGGAAATTGTCAGAGAAGTGAAAAACTTTGAAAACAAGCCTAAGTCTAATTTGGAGGAGACTGGAACAGTTAATTTAGGAGATTCCGAAACAGCCAAGGAAACACGTGTTAGCATTCAGCTATCACCATCAGAGAAAGAAGAATACATTCGGTTCTTGAAGGAGTATGAGAATATTTTTGCATGGTCCTACGATGATATGACTGGTTTAAGCACATCCATAGTAGCTCACAAGCTACCTACCGATCCCATGTGTCCACCTGTAAAATAGAAACTCAGGAAGTTCAAGCCATATGAGTTTAAAAATAAAAGAAGAAGTCACTAAGGAAATCAAAGCCAAGGTTCTCAGAGTGGTTGAATGTCTGGTCTGGTTGGCCAACATTGTGTCGGTTCCGAAGAAAGATGGTAAGGTCAGAGTATGTGTCGATTATCGGGATTTAAACAGAGCAAGTCCCAAAGATGATTTCCCATTGCCCAATATACACATACTAATCGACAACTGTGCCAAGCATGACCTCCAGTCTTTTGTGGATTGCTTCGGGGGGTATCATCAGATCTGGATGGATGAAGAGGATGCCAAAAAGACAGCCTTTATCACCCCATGAGGAGTGTATTGTTATAAAATGATGTCGTTTGGCCTGAAGAATGCTGGAGCCACGTACATGAGAGCCATGACAACCATTTTCCACGACATAATACACAAGGAAATCGAGGTGGACGTGGATGACGTCATTATCAAATCCAGAAGAAGCACAAATCATATAGCAGACTTGAGGAAATTCTTTGATCGGCTTTGAAGGTACAATCTGAAATTGAATCCTGCAAAGTGTGACTTCGGAGTCCCTTCCGAAAAATTGTTAGGATTCATCGTCAGCCGCCGACTAATTGAATTGGACCTGCCAAAGGTCAAAGTTGTCTGAGACTTTCCACCTCCAAAGAACAAGAAAGTTGTGATGAGTTTCTTAGGGCGTCTCAACTACATCAATCGTTTCATAGCACAATCAACTATAATATGTGAACTGATTTTCGAAATGTTGAAGAAGAATGCCGCAGCAAGTTGGACTGAAGCATGTCAGAAAGCCTGCGACAAAATAAAGGAGTATTTATCCAAACCACCAGTTATGGTCCCACCGGAACCAGGGAGGCCTTTGCTGCTCTATATATCCGTACTATATGGGGCTTTTGGTTGTGTTTTGGGACAACACGATGAGACGGGAAGAAGAGAGTAGGCCATATATTATCTGAGTAAGAAATTCACACCCTACGAAGCAAAATATTCTTTGTTGGAGCACACCCGTTGCGCTTTGACATGGATAGCTCAAAAGTTGAGGCACTATTTCTGTGCCTACACCACATATCTCATATCAAGGATGGATCCACTAAAATACATCTTCCAGAAACCCATGCCTACGGGAAAGTTAGCAAAATGGAAAATATTGCTGAGTGATTTCGACATCATCTATGTAACTCAGAAGGCGGTTAAAGGACAAGCGTTGGCAGATCATTTGGCAGAAAATCCTGTAGACGGAGAATACGAACCCTTGAAAATGTATTTTCCTGATGAGGAAGTATCATTTGTAGGAGAAGATATCACTGAAGCATATGAGGGTTGGACAATGTTCTTCGATGGAGCTGCAAACTTCAAAGGAGTGGATATTGAGAAGTCTTAGTGTCAGAAATAGGCCAACACTATCCGGTATCCGCAAAACTCAGGTTTCCATGTACCAACAATATGGTAAAATATGATGCTTGCATCTTAGGTCAAGTTAGCCATTGACATGAATGTTCAGGAATTGCTGGTGATTAGACATTCCGACCTTTTGGTACATCAAGTTCTGGGAGAATGGACTACAAAGAATACCAAAATATTGACATATTGTTATTGTGTACAAGAGCTGATCAAGAGGTTCACGAAGATAAAATTCAAACATGTTCCGAGGGTCCAAAATGAGTTTGTAGATGCATTGTCAACTTTATCTTTCATGATACAACACCCAGACAAGAATTTCATCGATCCTATCCTAATAGAAATTCATAAGCAGCCAACTTATTGTGCTCATGTTGAAGAAAAAAGTGATGGAAATCCACGATTCCACGACATCAAAGAATACTTGGCAAAAGGAGAGTACCCGGAGCATGCAAATTACACTCAGAAACGCACACTCCGAAGGTTAGCCAACCACTTCTTTCAAAACGGAGGAATTTTGTACAGAAAGACTCCAGACTTAGGATTATTACGGTGTGTCGATGCCAAGGAAGCATCCAAATTGCTCAAGGAAATACATGTCAGAACTTGCGGACCGCACATAAACGACTTTATCTTAGCCAAGAAAATATTAAGAGCAGGATATTTCTGGATGACTAGGGAAACAGACTGCATCAAGTATGTCCAGAAGTGTCACCAATGCTAACTACATGCTGATATGATACGAATGCCACCCAATGAACTCAATGCAACAAGTGCACCCTGGCCTTTCTCCGCTTGGGGATGGATGTCATCGGTCCAGTCGAACCCGCTGCTTCAAATGGGAACAGGTTCATTCTAGTGGCCATAGACTATTTCACAAAATGGGTTGAAGCCGCATCTTACAAGGCTGCAACTAAGAAGGTCGTTGTAGATTTTGTTCGGGATCGCATTATTTGTTGATTTTGGGTACCATAATCAATCATCATCGACAACGCTTCCAACCTCAATAGTGATCTAATGAAGTCCATGTGTGAGACCTTCAATATCAAGCATAAGAGTTCTACAACATACATGCCGCAAATGAATGGAGTTGTAGAAGCCGCCAACAAAAACATCAAGAAGATATTGAGGAAAATGATAGATAATTATAAACAATGGCACGAGAAGCTACCATTTTCTTTGCTTGGATATTGTACCACGGTTCTCACATCAACATGGGCAACTCCTTACCTGCTAGTCTATGGTACTGAAGCCGTTATTGCCGCTGAAATGGAAATTTCTTCTTTGAGAATCATACAAGAAAATGAACTCATCGATGCAGAATGAGTACGACGTCGCTATGAAAAACTATATCTCATTGATAGAAAGAGAATGAATACGGTATGTCACGGACAACTCTACCAGAACAGAATATCCAGAGCTTTCAACAAAAGGGTCAGGCCGAGGCAATTCACATCGGGGCAGTTGGTGCTAAAATAGATCTTCCCGTATTAGGATGAAGCCAAAGGGAAGTTTTCACCTAATTGAAAAGGTCCCTATTTGGTTCACCAAGTACTAACAGGAGAAGCACTCATACTTGCAGAAATGGACGGAGAAATTTGGCCAAAACCAATTAACTCAGACGCAGTCAAGAGATACTATGTTTAGGATTGCTTACATCCCTTCATTTGATGTAACTGAACTACGCTTGACCTGATTCCCGTTTAAGAGAAGATACGTAGGCTGCCCTGTGGGTTCGGTCACATCTTAATAAAATCTTCATTTTAGCCATGATCAGAAACTGGGGCAGAATTCTAAGACAAGTTGTTGGTTGATTTCCCAATGCACACGCAAGTGTACGTGGTCGACAAGTAATATAGGA
>ML363676.1:0-72875 GCA_005239505.1 Nicotiana paniculata | reverse complement strand
TCAATGGAATTTTCTCCTTTTATTCTCTTCTCTCCTTTGATTCACGAAAATCCCCTTGTAATTTTGTTTTAGGAGTCTATTTATAGGTTTAGGGCGAAGCCTAACCGTGTAGGAGATGTCTATTTCACTTGGGAAACACTTAAACCCGTCAAAACTCGGTTTCTGGTCGAACTGGGGACCCTAGCGTTATGAGGCTAATGCCTGGCTAACGCCAGGCAAGGGCTGGCGTTTCAGCCCTAACTCCTGGCTAACGCCAGGGTAGGGCTGGCTGTTTGGCTCTGTCGCCCGGCTATCGCCCGGGTGTCTCCTTTCGCGTATTTTTCGACGTATTTGCATCCTTTTAGCTCCGTTTCCATCTCCACTTCACCTACACATGAAATAAACTCCATTAAGCAATAACAAGTGTATTTTTATCATAATGCGCATAAAATGTAAGGTATATCACATGTTAAACTATGCAATATAGTCTCGCATCAGAGTGCTTGACATAGTTTTGAAAGAACTTGGTAAAGATAGTCTAGAGATAAAACTCTTAGAAGTGAAAAGGTTTACAGGAATAGAAACAATATTAGGAAAATTCCAGGTGTAAAAAACAGTTTTGAAATCAATTCTGAAAAGAATGAAGATTCAACATACAACCACACACACTCAGAGTGCTCAGACTCACAACCATTCAGCAATCAACTTTACAAAAAGGGGTCAAAGGGTTGGGAACATAGAGAGCTTCACATCAGAAACACATGAACAGGGTCTAAGGGGAGCATATGGAACAACAACTGTACATAACAACTAGGAGTCTATTGATTCTAAGACTTAACAAGTCAGTCATGGTAATAGGCAATTAAAACATAGAAGACAGAGCGTGGGAATAGTCATGTTGAAGACATGGGTGCCTTAGTCATACCAATTAGGATCAATCAAATACATTAGGAGTCTAAGACACATAATGAGCATACTAGTTGAGGGGAGTAAACAGGGACTAGATAAACATGTTGGCCAAGTATCAAACAAAACAAGTAAGACCTAGACATGCTGATACATACTTGAACAAGAGAGGACAAAATTTAAGCATGCCGAATAAAGCAGTAAACATGAAGACAATTGAATACATAAGCCATTAGGTTAGTGCAGGAGGAGACATGGATTAACATACATGGAGCACATAGAGTGAGTTTCAGAATTGAACTTACGAGTTAAGGAAGCAAAGTGAAGAATGTAAAGCAAGTAGAGTTCCACTGTCTAGCCTTGGCTTTCAGCCGGCTAGACCAACATTTAGCATAGGTAGCAGACAAAGAAGAGAGGATTTGAGAGTGTGTGTGTATTATGAACTAATTGTTCGTCCCTTTGAGAGGCAGAATAAGGGAGTATATATAGCATTTTAGGAGTAGAAAAAATAAGGTAAAAGAATCAGAAGTCAGGCAATTAAGGATAATCACAGAATCATAGAATCAATTCACCTAAAGGAGTTCAGAATAGACCCCCTTAAGTTGGGGTAATTGGTTAACGGTAACAACATAGGGGGTTAATTAAGGCAAGGAGTCCAAATCATACTAAATAAGGGATCAGTAAGAATCCCAAAATTATACAGACAACTAATTAGGGCAAGTGTAATCAACTAAAGATAGAAATAAAGAAACAAATAAAATTTCAGCACACACTGATTCTAACAGGACAGTTAACAGGAATCAATCAGTGAAATCTTCAAAGAATACTGATTATACAGGAAAGAGTTACTCAGATTCTACTAAATAGAAATCAAACAAGTAAGAATACCAAATGGTTTTGATTTTAACGGGAAGAAAAATCATTCAGATCCTTAACAGAAGTCAATCAAGTAAAAATCCCCACAAAATACTGATTGTAACAGGGAAAATCGTTTAAGCTCCTAAATAGAATAAGTTAATAGGACCGGTTCGCAGAGATAAGCACCATATCAAAACAAAAATTGAAGAAATAAGTGTAACACACATAAACATACACGAGGATAAGTCAAGATAGTAAAGAAACCATTAGTTTAAACACTGAAAAAGTTATAAGAAAATCCCTTTTGAAAAATACTCAGGGTGAACCCTAATTTCAGAAGAAAGCAAATGGAATCGAAATAGTTAACCAAAATAGGAGATCTTCAAGGAAAAAAATAGATAATACTCAAAACCTTTCAGATCTAAACGGATTCGAGTAGTCGTAAACTAGGGTTTTCAGAAAAACAGTAGAGATGAAAGATACTCGGTCAAAACTATGGATTTGAACTAAAAATAGGAGGAAACCAATACTCACAAACGAGAAAAGCCATAGACAGGCCGGTAAACAATTTTCAGGTAGAATCCGGTTGAATCTCTATGAGATTCTTTTAGGGCT
Organism: Nicotiana paniculata; assembly: GCA_005239505.1. Taxonomy (NCBI): domain Eukaryota; kingdom Viridiplantae; phylum Streptophyta; class Magnoliopsida; order Solanales; family Solanaceae; genus Nicotiana; species Nicotiana paniculata. Next base: position 70,517 of record ML363676.1, on the reverse strand, counting down.
CATGAAATCAAATAGAAGGGGCTTCTCGCCGGTGACAGCGACTAGGGTTAGGGTGAGCTTGAGAGAGAATGGAGAGGTTAGGGAAACTGGGACGACGGAAAATGAAAAGTGAGGGGGGGTTAGGTTTGGTTGTGAATTAAAATGGTAAGGTTTATTTGTGGACCGTTGATCTAAAAGATCAACGACCACGATTTGATGGGGGTATGGGTCGGGTAGGTGCAGATTGGGCTTAAGGTGAAATTGGGCTGGTATTTAAAAGGGGTTTGGGATAATGTTTGAGGGTTAGGTCCGAAAATTGAAGAAATTAAATAGGGCTATTTGTTAAATACCCACTTAATCGATAAAATAATTTGTAAAAATAGTTAATAAATGGTAAAAAATAATTTTTATGCATAAAATTGATTCAAAATAATTACCTAATATTATAAAAATACAAAAGGTTATTTTCTTGTGAAATAAGATAATTATGCACTTGTGGGCTATTATTGCTAAGTTATTACAATTATAACCCTAAAATGTAAGTACGTCTATTCGTAAAATAATTAAATCTTAGTGTAAATATAAATGATAAAAATTAAGCAATAAATTATCATAAAACCGATGGTGATGAAATTAGTATTATCTATATAATAAAAATACTTGGATAAATTAATTAAAAAAATCCTTAAAAAATGTAGAAAAAAAATTAATTGATGCTCATGCATTGTTTTGAAGATATATATGCATTTTGGAAATATTATAGGGAAAAATTGGGTATCAAAAATCATCATACCAAGCACCTGGCTTGAGCACGTGTAAATCATCTTCATCATCACCCTCCCCGGGCGTACCGGGATCGTCGCCACAAGCTTCCCGAGCTGCACGTGCCTTAACACGAGCATATTCAAATTCCGGCTCAGAATATTTCCCGGCCGTCATCAAGCCCCTGGATATGTCTAGATGAGACTCACCATGAACCCAATTCTCGTACAGATCCCGTAGAACATCGGGATAAGTGGAAACATGGGAGGAAGACGGTTGAGCCAGTAGTTGCATCTTCTCGGTCTTGAGGATGGAAATTTGCTTGTTCAGGTACAAAACCTCTACCTCTAGGGCACCAATCCGTTCTTCAAGTCTCACCTCCTTAAGCGCAGACGTCTCCACTTCATTTGCCCGCTCAGATCTGAGGGCAAAGATGGAACACGCTAATGCCGATGCCGCTGCCACAACCCCCGTCTTTGCCTTCTCGGCTCTCTCCAACTCCGCCGCTTTTATGGAAAACTCGTCACTCAAGCCATTGGCTCTAGCTTCACTCTTCTCAAGCTCGGCCCGCAAGGATACCACCTGAGCCTGAAGGTCGATGCACTCGGACTTAACCCCCTTGCTCACCTCAAGATCGTCCTCTTTGGATCTCAACGTTCCTTCGAGCTCGCTACACCTACCGATGGCTCTCACGAGGTCATCGTACTTCTGCTTCAGCTCATCATCCTTCTACTTTAGCTCGTCCCGAAGAGACTGGAACTGACCATCCTCGCCGAGTATGCTTCTCAATGCACGGTGCTTGGTAAGATACACCCTATACTTGGACATTCTTTTATAGAGAGCCTTCCTTTTCTCTTCTCGATGGGCGCACTCGATCTCCAGAATGAGAGTATGATAAACAGGTAGAAATCAATCAGCAAAGACGAACAAAGTCAAGGAAATGAAAAGATAAGAGAACACGAAAAGACCAAAAACTTACTTGCATGGCCATTCCGGAGATGCCTAACGACAGGTCAGCATCCTTAAATGTATGCAAGGTCGTGTTCTCGGGGCCCGTGCAGAGGGGAATCAAAGCTAGGACCACGCTCTCGGAGTGAGTTAGCAAGTTATAGTCCAAAGGGATTATAATGTTTCGAGTAGATCCCTCCGTTTTCACCTCTACCCGAGTGAGCCCTTCGTCAAACATTCGTACCTCCTCGGGGACAATGTCGGAACCAGATCCATCATCATCCACAGCCACATTTTTTCCTTTCCCCTTGGTGGAAAAAGATACGACCTCCACTGGCTCTGACTACCTTCCTTCTACGGCGACCTCTGGTAGGAGAACAATCTCTGCAACTGAAGGGCGTGCAGATTCCATGCCTAACAACATCACTTTCGGGTGCGGCCATGGCCGTAACTACACCGCCAACCTCCACTCTCCGCCTTTTTAGTGAATCCATTTCCTCCTCGCCTGGCGAAGACTCATCCACTAGATGCAATACTGGGAGGGCCGGAGTCACCGCTGGTGGAGCAGCCCGATGGCCAGGCCCACTCAAAGCCGGAGTCTGTGAAGAAGTATCCCTTATGGACTCAGTCAGCACGAACTGCGACCCGGTCGCGGCACTCGATTGGTGAAACACGGGAATGGGAGCCTTTTCCTTTTTTGAAGCTCTACGACCTTACACCAAAGGGAAACTGTAAGTAAAAAAAGAGAAGAGAGAAGAGAAAGGGAACTGTAATGGGGTCAAAGTGATTAAAGATCGGATCTGACTTACCAGTCGAAGGCTTGGGTCGAAACTTCTTGTTGAAAGACGCCCAATTGAGGATCCCTACTGTGTGGGGCAAGATTTGGGCCACCCAGTCACTAATATCGATGACCAATGAAGGAGGATGTTTCTCGGCTTCAGGAAAATAAAACAAGAAGGATCAAGCCACAAAACAAAAAAAATAAAAAGAAAGGAACGTAATTCAATCAACAAAATAACTTACGGGAAAAGTTTCATTGCTCAGGAAATCCATTAGGGCTCGCCACCACGTGCTCGGGTTTGATAAAAAAGAAGTTGAACCAAAACCGACGATTCGCCTTATCGTCCATTCCTTCCACTAGCCCCTTGGTCCTACGATGGTGAAGATGTATCATCGTTCCCCTGTGGAAGCTTGGCGCGAAGAGATGCAACAAATAGTGAATAGAGATTTCATAGGCAGCCAGCTCCGCAAACTTTATCAGCATAAGTAAAAGCTTGTAAATGTAGGGGGAGAGTTGGACCGGGAAGACTTTGTAGTAACGGCATAATTTCTCCGCCAACAGAATTCCTCCGCCAAGGAAGAGGGAGAGAGTAACTCACTTGGAACGGGTATGCGTAAAACGCGCAATACCCGAGCCGATCAACCTGGATCACTTCGTTTCCAGCTGGAACCAGGTCAATGAGCGGGGATGTTGTATTTGGCGCTGAGTGTAGTATGTTTTTTGCTTCCATCTCGGACTTCACGTGCTCGGGGATCATACGCAGGTTCCTTCGAAAAATCCGACCTGGAGCCTAGGTTACGAGGAAATGAAATCTTCCATAGTAAGGGAGCTTTTATCCTCCATAACAATGGCCTCCACTCCGCCAGAAGGCACGACCACTGATAGCGGAGTTAGGTCTGAGATCATCTCAGGGTTAGGAGTTACGCTAGTCATCTTCTGCTAATGTTTATACGGAGGAGCCGAAAGTGTAGAAGAAATGGTGATGACAGAAGTTGCAGGATATATGAACACAAGAAGAAAGAGAAGAAACAGTGGGCAAGATTGAAGAATCAGAAATGGCAAAAAATTTTCTCCGAAGGGTCTCCCCCTTCTTATTTATACAAAACCACAACGCTCAAATCGGTGCAATCAATTGTCAAATAGCATAAGAATCGAGACGACAGAGGCTCAAGGAACGATGCAATGCATCGGGAAGATGCGTAATGATGACGCACGCAACTATGACATCATCCTGAACCTTCCTCACTGACCACAGCTCTCGGAGCGACACGTCATCACCTCGGTAATGATTACCATTATTCCATCTCCACGCCCAAATTTCTCAGGAATTTTTATTGATGAAGTCCGCTCATTGAGGTCGACCAAAAGACGACCTCGATAAGCGTAGGTACTAACTGTATAGATCAAAATCTGGCTAAGGAAATTCAGCATGAAGAGGTGACCAAGTGTGAGAACTGTGGCTCATCATGGGCGATTAGGCCGAGGTCGGCCAGGGCTTGACAATATGGAGTCGCCGAGCAAGCTATTGAGGCCGAGGTCGAGTAGAAGGAAAAAGAATAATGGCTAGTATAACTTTGGAACTTTCAATGGGAATATTCTATTGAATATTTCCTCTGTTGTACTTTTTTAGGGTTTTTGGGAATATCCCATATAAATAGTAGAAGAGAGAAGGCAAAAGGCATATAATATTCACTTTGATAAGAACTCTTATGAAAAGTTGACTCAAGAAAGACAATATAGAAATATCACATTTCCACAGTGATTCATTTTGTTGTTTGTCCCACATGTTCTCGCATCAGATCCGAGAAAACCTCATATATTCGCATATCCATTTATCTTACATCGTTGTGAGAGGGAAGAATCATCCACTTCATTCAATATTTGTGTAATCATTCCTTCTATTTACATTTATGTCATCTAATACAGTTATTGCTCATTATTGTTCTACTATCATTCATAACCGCATCATTTAATACTATTTGTATCTAATTGGTTCTAGTGTTATTCTGCATTTTTTATGTAAGCACGTGTTAGATCTAGAACTTATTATATTTAACTAGAATTTACCCATCACCTTTTTATTTAATTAGTTTAACAAAAGATTTCATACTTTTTGGTCAAACAACAATTTCACCAGAAATAGTTAACTGAGCAATTGGACCAATATGGTATTCAGTATTTGTATAATAAACTGTACTTAGAGAACAATTCAAGTTTTGAATAGAGAATCAAATCTCAGTCATTAATTAAAAAAACCCAGTTATTTAAGTAGCTGGCATTTAAACTAAGTAGATGCCAACAAAAATCATTGACCTTATCTTATAAATAAAAAAATATACCACCTCACAACTTAAATAGCCAAGAATCTAGCAAAAAAGTCTTAGGACTGTGATTTTTTTAAAATTATAATTAATTCCCTGTTAATCAATTATACATGGTTGCCACAATGCACTTAATTTATTGATTCGTTTTTTATTCTTTTCATGTTAGTTTAATTTGTTTGTATGACTGGTGAGAAACCAAGTCCTAACCTGTACTGTATATTATTCAGCTTTATTAGTTCTTAGATCATGTTTGAAGAAATAAGAAAAGCAAACTGATAAAAATATCTGCATGATGGAACGGCTGACATGAAGGCTGCAAAGTGTCAAAGCAATACAATAATAAAGAAAAACTCATTGACCTAATTAGCATGTTAATTACTACTCTAGCTAACATCGANCCCCCCCCCCCCCCCACCCACACACAATCCAATTGAAATAAACAAATATGCTACTTATTACTAAATACGTATATATGTATTTTTATAACCTTCAACGGGGTGAACACAAAAAAAATCAACTTTATGTGCTTATGACCCACAAAATCTGCGAAACTGCGGTGGTCTTAACTCTTGGATCTACTCTTTTGTTGGAAGCTATCATTAATACCTTGAAATACGAGCAATAATTAACCTTGTAATGTGATTATAAGAATATGTGATCTAATTCAAGTTATCGACCCCGATCCTGATTAGACTGGAGATCAAGTGTCAAGAACAGTAAGAGCAACAATAGTAATATAAACAACAAGAACTGTAAAGAGTTAAGAGCGAATAAAATAGCAGAGTGTTTTGTATTTCTCAATAATGGTGTAAGCGGTAAATACATATGATTATAATTGTGATAATGTCTCCCTACAAATGAATGGGGTTCCTCTTTATATAGTAGAGGAATTCTAAATAAGGTATGACTCCAATTTCGGAAGAAAAATACACGATTGATATTATTAACAGTTAATGGTTCTATCTCTGAGATTCTCGCCGGGATTGGTGGTCGATTGCGGATATCTCGTGATTCTGTTACTACGACGTTGATCAAGCCTGATCTCGATCCCTTAGTCTTCATATTCTCTAAGCCCGAACTTGCTTCGACACCTGCTCATTCTCGAGACATACCCTCGAACCCGTAAAATCGAGTATCTTCGATTTTTACTGTATACAGATAGTCCCCGCATTTCGTAGAATGAAATGATTAAAAACAATTTGAGCCCTGATTCTTGTATACCTCGACCATGACGTCATCCTCATGACGTAAGCGATGGATGTGACCGAAGCGTCCCGTCGGTTCGGTTCCCAAAAAACCATCAATGCATGTCAGTCGTCGGTCGGCTGCTAGTGGCACCGAACCGCCGTTTTAAACCTATAAATACCAGTTCCTTAATAGATTCAAACTTTACTTTGCTTTGATCGCTAACCCTTGAGTTCACAATCCTTCTTGTTTTCCTCTCATCGCCGCTTACTAAGCCACTGTTGTTCCACTGGAGCTACCAGTTCTAAACCTTCTTTTTACTCCCCGCTCATACGTAAATGGCGAAGACCTCTAAAAAAGTACCACAAAAGAAGAAAGCTCCATCTTCTTCCTCCCGGTCGGCCGGCGATAAAATGCAGGTAGAACCGGTCGTCCATGAATACGTACCTGGCCCCTGTGTCCTTAAAACTGATTTTAAGGTTAACATTTCCTCGTCGATGCGTGACCGATGCGAACATAAGTCGGTGTACATGTGTTCGATTGCCGAGATCCAGGTCGAGGCCATGAAGAAGCACTGCAGATGGGGTCCAGAGGTGGTGGTGAAAATTCCTACGCCTGAAGAGAGCATCACCACACATATGAAGGGGTTCTTGAGTTTTTACACTTACCCTTTCACATTGGGTCCCGTCGACCCCGTGATCTTCGACTTCTGCAAGAGGTACGAGGTCACCCTCGGTCAGCTCCACCCCTCCCTTTGGCGCATAGTGATCATGCTGCGCTTCTACTCCAACGAGGCCGAGGGGTTGGAGTTCACATTGGACCACCTTATTCGGTTATACAGACCTCGACTCTATCGAGGGCTAATCAGACTTAACTGCCGAGCAAACAAAGCCCCTTTCTTAAACATCGACGAAGATAATGATCGGGGTTTGATGAGTCGATTCATACGGGTGAGGACCTGTGATATAATACCAGAAGAAAAATGACGTTTCCCGAGGAGTGGAAAGCCAAACGTAAGTGCTTTTTGTTCTTTTGGTTTTGTGTCTCTTTCGATCTCGTCTAACATTTTTCTTCGACCATGCAGCAGACCCTTGGATTCCCGAGGCGGTGCCTTATTTTGAAGATTGGATCCACAAGCTTGCCTCCACCTCGACTCGTGTTGAACGAGTGTGGAGGGATTTGGCTAAGGGCAAGTGGGAGGCCAAAAACCATAGTAAGGTCCCTTCTTATGTATTCTGAAACAATTACTCCTTTTCTCCATTATTGATATTCTGTTTATGTAGCCAAAGATGCCATAATAAGGCCTTCGTGCAAAGGTGGTGAAGCCATTTCTCCGGTTCCAAGGCCGGAAAAGGACAAGAAAATAAAAAATCCCTCGCAATCCGAGGTCAACAAACCCAAACCTCAAAGGGTAAGGAGAAAAACAGTCGGTCTCTCGGCGGGCGCGGTCCAAACGTTGAGGGACCAGGACGAGGAGGAGGAAGAAGAAGGCTCCTCGGTATTGATAGCTCGCCCCATAAAGGTTATCGAGGTTGTTTCGCATCCTGAGCTGCCGCCTGCTGCAACCGAGACTCACGTCGAGAAGGCTTTGAAAATAAAATCGGGGGTAATCCCCAAATCTCCTGAGGTCGAGACGGTGTCTCGATCATCGACTTCTACACCGGGAAGGGCCGATTCTGAGACCAGGAGGATCGGACAGAGCGCTCCGAGCGATTCGCTCGGAACCATGACAATAGGCCAAATGCCCTCCATGCCGGTCTTTTCTGAAGGGGCGATAAGGGACGTCCAAAGGTTCAAGACCCCCGAGATTGGAGGAAGCTCTAGTGCTGGTGATCCTTTCAGGATTGCTTGATGGGGATCGATGATGCCTCCAATATCACTGATGCTTCGATCCTCATGGCAGAAGCTCAATGTCTTGTTTCTAAGGTAAGTGTTTGTTGTTTTTTTGGACATTCCTCTTCATCTTTTTTCTAAGGCTATTCCTTCTAACTTGTGTTCTTCTTCGTTGTATAGGCTTCTGCGAAATTCCGATCTGACCTTAGTCAGTGCGAGGCTGATATTCAAAGGGTCTCGGAAAAGAGAAATGCTCTGAATATTATTTTTGGCAATAAGGACGAGGTCATAAAGGATCTCCGAGCAGACCTGACCAAGGCTCATGAGGAGAGGGCCGAGTTGGACAAATAGGTAACCGCCTTATTGATACAGTATGGAATTGACTCCAATGTGGAAGCTAACCCTTCGAAATCTTAGCTTCAGCAGCAGGTGGAGAAGATCGGTCTTCTTTGGGCAGAGGTCGACCAGGTTAAGACCGAGTCTGATCGGTGGAAAGCTAGAATATACCATCTTGCTGTTGAAAAAGAAGTCGCTTTGGCCAAGTTATCTTCGGCGCTGGCCCAAATCGAAGACCTTAGAGAAAAAGGTTCTGCTCAGGCCAAAAAGGTCGAAAAGATCGAAGCCAGGCTCAGCGAGGCCAAGGCTGAGATCGAAAATACTAAGGACAAGGCAGAAAAATCCATAGCCGTGTACCAGGCTGACGCCGTAGTTGTTCAAACCCTGCTGAGGGAGGCTTCCAATTGGGAGAAGTTGACTAGTGACTTGGCGAAGTTCCAATCCTAGAGAGAAAACCTCGAGGAAATCCACGCTCGAGGTTTTGACCTCTCAGAACAGATTGCACGGGAAAAAGTGCTCGAGGACAAAGCCAGGCAGCTTGTCGTTTCCGATGATGATGATGACAGCGGGTCCGGGAGTGGAGAAGATGGAGGTGCGGTTGCTGAAGAAGATTCCCTCGGAGAAGCTGCTCGGGATGAGGCCGGTATTGAGGGAATTAACCCCGATCATAATTATATTGTAATTTCTTTTTTTTTTGTAAGGCCCTGACTAGGCCTTTGTAAATATATTTTTTGATATAATGAAGAATTTTTCTTTGATGCTTTCATAAGTTTTTCTTCATTCCTTTGTATGTTTAATTGACTTCGTTGGAAAGTTCTCATTGTTTTAGTTCAACTCGTGATCGAAATAAACCCTTACGTTTTTCATTTTTCCAAGGGCAAGTCCCTGAGTTACGAAGGCAGGTCCCCGAGTCCGAAACTTGTTTGAGAACTCGTTTCGAGGATGGCTCGTTTCGAATTGGCAGATGAGTTATCTCAAATAACCAAGATCGAATAGTTTTATAGGATAGGGTAGACCCCTTAGTTTTTTATCAAAGATTGTTAAGTTTTCGAGCTCACCGCTACACTTTTTATGTGAATCTTCGAGCTGCAGTTAATCATTTGTTTAAGCTCGTAAAAACCAAACCCTTAGGTTCGAATTGAGTGGGAGCGAGGTCTGGAACTCTAATTGTATCGTCCTTAAGACTTTATTATATTGGAACTTAGGCTATTTTATATTGGCCCTTAGGCTTTTTAAATCGGCCCTATGGCTCTTTTCGGTCGGTACTTAGGCTCTTTAAGTTGGGCCAATTTGGCCTCTCAAAACGGCTATAATCTTTCCCTCTTTTCGGCTAAAAGACTTAGTGAAATTTTATTTATGCCTTGGCATGTGTTTTTTGTACCTATTGGGTTTTTCGAGGGTTCACCAGTCGGAGCCCAATTTTTTCTTAACTCGTTTGTGTTAAGATAATTTCATACCTCTTGAGGCTTTTTCAAAGGCTGATATTATCGAAGCCTTAAAAATATTTTGACGGCTGATTTTATCGAAGCCCTTTTTTGTTTTCTTTGCGGAGGGTAGCCTTATTTAACCAACTTTTCAAAGTGTTTGAAGGCCTTTAGTTTATGGTGGATTTCGGACTTCTTCGAGCCGTATTATTTTGGCCGTAGCCCTTTTATATAAGCGTAGTCTTTAATATGGCTGTAGCCTTCGGGTATGTCTCTTGGACTTGTTTCCCAATAACATTTCGAACTTGTTCAAAATGTTAGTCCCCGAGTGTGATGGACTTCTCATATATATCGGGGGATGTCTCTTTGAGGTCTTATGATTTAGAACTTAGATATCTCGAGTATGTAGTCCCTGAGTGTTCGAGGTATTCTTGCACCTGGCCTCTGGGCCATTTTTTGCAAGTGTTAGTTTTGCACAATAGATCATAAGCACATGACTCGTATAATAAAAATTCTACTTCAAACACGAGATGTTTGAGAAAAAAGAGAGTGCTTCTTTGCATTATTCATACACGCATACATGTTTTGTTGTCGGGACTCAGCTAAGCTATATGAACACAGTTCATTTGACCATTAGGCCCATTACAAAATTCCTTCTATCGAGACCCATTTACATAACATCCGAGGGTGATGCTCCCCAGTATTCGAGGTTGATTGCCAAGAAGACTTGGATACTCTTGAATTACTCCCAGGTAGCACATAGTTGTTGCCTCGTTAAAAACCTTGTCGAAGAAACCCATTTGGGATAAAAACCGATCTAAGGGAAAAAAAGTGCAACGCGTACTTTAAAACCCGAGGTCTCGATTTCTTGAACCGGATACCTGCAACAAGTTAGTTTCGAATATTTAAGTAAATGGAAAAGGATAAATCCATACCTTAGGAATAATATCACTTGAGGAGTTATATGTTCCAATTATTCGACAATGGCTCGTCGTTGATTGTTCCAAGCTTGTATGATCCTTTCTCGACTATGTCGAGGATTTGATAGGGTCCTTCCCAGTTAGTACCGAGTTTCTCTTCGTCAGGGTCTCGAGTATTGATGGTGATTTTCCTTAAGACCAAGTCCCCAATTTTAAAGTGTCGAATATTGGTTCTTCTGTTGTAATACCTCTCGATTCGTTGCTTTTACGCGATCATTCAAACGAGTGTCGCTTCTCGTCTTTCATCTAACAATTCGAGGCTGATATTCATTGCCTCGTGGTTTGATTCTTCTGTTGCATGTCGAAACATGGCGTTGGGCTATCCGACTTTGACAGGTATTAAGGCTTCGGAGCCATAGACTAAGGAAAATGGAGTTGCTCTAGTACTGGACTTTGATGATGTCCGATATACCCATAGAACCTCGAGCAATTTTTCTCTCCTCTTCCCTTTGGCTTCGTTTAGCCTTTTCTTCAAGTTTTGGATGATAGTTTTATTTGTTGATTCGGCCAATCCATTTCCACTAGTGTGATATGGCGTCGATAGTATCCTATTTATTTTGTGATCTTCGAGGAATTTCGTTACTTTACTGCCGATGAATTATTTTCCATTATCACACACTATCTCCACAGGTATCCCAAATCAACATGCAATGTGATCCCATATGAAGACAATCACTTCTTTTTCTCTAACTTTCTTGAAGGCCTGTGCTTCAACCCATTTAGAGATATAGTCAGTCATAAATAATATGAATTTAGCTTTACCTGAGGCCGATGGCAGAGGACCGACGATGTTCATTCCCCATTTCATGAATGGCCATGGGGATATGACCGAGTGAAGCTATTCATTGGGCTGGTGAATCATTGGTGCAAACCTTTGGCATTTGTCGCATCTACGAACGAACTCCTTAGATTTTTCTCCATGCTATCCCAATAGTATTCTGCTTTGATGACCTTTCGAACTAGTGACCCGGCGCCAGAATGGTTCCCACAAGTGCCTTTGTGGATTTCTCGCAAAACATAGTTAGTATCTCCCGGCCCCAAACATACTGCCAATGGACCATCGAACGTTCTTCGGTATAACGTTTCATCTTCGTCTAATGCGAACCGAGTGGATTTAGTTCGTAAGGTGCTCGATTCCTTGAGATCTAACGGCAGCTTCCCGTTCCTCAAATATTCGATGCATTTGTTCCTCCAATCCCAGGTTAAGCTTGTATAATTGATTTCGTCATGAGTTTCCTCGATTACAGACCTCGAGAGTTGGACGACAATCCCCAAGATGATTTCGTCTTCATCGACCGACGATCCCAAGTTGGAAAGTACATCGGCCTCAGTATTTTATTCTCTAGGCACATGTTGCAGGGTCCATTCTTTGAAGCGGTGTAAGGTGACCTGCAATTTTCCCAAGTACCTTTGCATCCTGTCCTCTCGAACTTCGAAGGTTCTGTTTACCTGGTTAACTACCAGTAGGGAGTCACACTTAGCTACGATGACTTCCTCTCCAAGGCTTTTAGCTAGTTCGAGACCTGCAACTATAGCCTCATACCCGGCCTCGTTGTTAGTTAGATTAGCAGTTTTAATCGATTGTCTAATAACATTGGCCATAGGCGATTTCAAAACAATACCAATACCGGACCCTTTCATGTTCGAGGCTCCATTCGTGAAGAGGGTCCACACCCACGATGATGTACCCGATTTTAGCAGACGTTCCTTTTCCACTTCGGGTACGAGGGTTGGCAAAAAGTCTGCTATGAAATATGCTAATATTTGAGACTTGATGGTTGTTCGTGGTTGATATTCAATATCGTACCCACCGAGTTCGATGGCCCATTTGGCCAATCGGCCCGATAACTCGGGCTTATGCAATATATTTCGAAGAGGATATGTGGTAATAACACATATAGGATGACATTGAAAATATGGCTTTAGTTTTCTAGATGCTCTTATTAATGCAAGTGCCAATTTTTCTAGGTGTGGATACTTGGTTTCAGCATCTCCTAAGGTTCGACTCACGTAGTAAACTGGAAACTGCATACCTTTTTCTTCTCGAACTAATACTCCTCTTACCGCTATCTCGGACATCGTCAAGTATAAGTTTAGCTTCTCATCTGTGTTTGGGGTGTGGAGCAAAGGTGGGCTCAATACGTACCGTTTCAATTCCTCCAATGCTTGCTGACACTCCGGAGTCCATGTAAAATCATTTTTCTTTTTAAGTAAGCAAAAGAACATGTGGCTCCGATCTGACGACCTCGATATGAACCGGCCTAGGGTAGCTATCCATCCAGTTAGCCTCTGAACGACTTGTACACTGTCTACGACGGTGATGTCCTCGATGGACTTGATCTTATTGGGATTGATCTCAATTCCCTAATTTGACACAATGAAGCCGAGGAATTTTCCCGAGTCGACGCCGAAAGCACACTTTTCAGGGTAAGTTTCATGTTGTATTTCCTCAAGATTTTGAATGTCTCCTGCAAATGAGTCAATGGTCCTCTACGCGTAGGGACTTAACTAACATATCGTCAATGTAAACTTCCATTGATTTTCCTATCTGTTCTTCGAACATCTTATTAACTAGGCATTGATATGTAGCCCCCGTGTTTTTTATCTTGAAGGGCATTACATTATAGCAGTAAGGTCCATACTTAGTGATAAAAGAAGTTTTTTTCCTGGTCTTCTGGGTCCATCTGGATTTGGTTGTACCCAGAATAGGCGTCGAGAAAAGTAAGCATCTCATGGCCAGCCGCAGCATCGATCATTCTATCGATATTAGGCAAAGTAAAGGATTCTTTTGGACATGCTTTATTCAGGTCCTTATAATCTACACACATTTTAAGTTTGTTCCCCTTTTTGGGGACTACGACTACGTTGGCTAACCACTCGGGAAAGTTGACTTCCCGAATGGACCCTATTTTAAGAAGTGTAGTTACCTCTTCCTTTATGAAGGCGTGTTTCACCTCGGACTGAGACCTTCTCTTTTGCTTTATCGGTCTGAACTTGGGGTCCAACCGATGAGTTTTGATCTCGGGTGGGATTCTTTTCATGTCTAAATGGGACCATGCAAAGCAATCCATGTTATCAATAAGAAATTGAATGAGTTTTTTCCTGAGTTCGGGGGTTAACCCCGTTCCCAGGTATACCTTACGTTCGGGTAGATACTCGATGAGTATCAAATGTTCCAGCTCTTCGTCCGTTGATTTGGTTGCATCCGATTCTTCGGGAAGGCCGAAAGTTAGAGGAGTGAGAAAATCCTCTTCATCTTCTTCGATTACCTGTTTATCTGATTCGGTCGAGGCTGGGAACGGTGGTTTCTATTTGGCCGCTTGCTTATTTTTGGTGCTCGACTTTTCTGAAGTCGAAGGTGCTGGTATCAGCGTCACCTCATCGATTGCAAACATTTCCTTTGCAGCGTGTTGTTCCCCATAAACTGTTTTCACACCATCCGCTATTGGGAACTTCATCATTTAGTGAAGGGTCGACGGTACTACCCTCATGTTGTGGATCCATGTCCTTCCGAGCAGTGCATTGTACCTCATGTCGCCTTCGATGACATGAAATTTTTGTGTCTTGGATGGTCCTGGCCATGTTCCATGCGGGATTATTTCTCCCTTTGTTGTTTCACTAGCCATGTTGAAGTCGTTTAGGACTCTTGATGCATGTACAATATGGTCTAGCAGGCCGAGCTGCTGTACGACCCTCGATCTGATTATGTTTTCAGAGCTTCCTGGATCCACGAGAACACGTTTAACCTGAATTTTATTTAGTAAAATAGAAATTACAAGAGCGTCATTTTGCGGCTGTGAGATGCCTTCCGCTTCTTCGTCGTTGAACGGGAGAGTGTCTTCAGGAACATAATCTCGAGTCTGTTTCTCCCTTGTGATTGATACTTTGGTGCATTTGAATATAGGTCCTTGTGGGACGTCGATGCCACCGACGATCATGTGGATAACATGCTAAGGTTCTTATTGCTCGTTATTTCTATTGGCATCTCTTTCCTTGAAGTGATTTTTGGCTCTATCACTGAGGAATTTTTGGAGGTGAACTTCGTTGAATAATCGGGCTACTTCCTCTCTCAACTGTCTGCAGTCTTCGATTCTATGGCCATGCGTGCCATGGTACTTACACATCAGTTTTGGATTCCTTTGAGAGAGATCAGCTTGTATAGGCCTGGGCCACCTAGTGTCTTTGATCCTCCCGATGGCCAATACAATACCCGAGGCATCGACATTGAAGTTATACTATAATAATCGGGGTGCTTTTGTGAGATCTGCATATTTGTCGAATCCAGTTTTGCTTATGAGTCCCCGAGAATTTTGTCCTTGGTCACCCTTCCGATCGTTCCGGGTAGAGTTACATCCTGGATGGTTATTCCTTCTTTCTAAAACATATGGCTGATACCGATCTTTTTTTGACCTTGATTCTCTATCAACATCTCTCTATTTTTACCTGCCGACCGATCAGGATGCACTGAACCTGAGGGGGATCCTAGTTGGTCATCCTCGACTCTAATCTTCGATTGATATCGGTTGTGAATATCTGCCCAAGTCACAGCCGGGTACTCTATCAAATTTTGCTTCAATTGGCGTGATGTGATCAAACTCCGCTCGTTTAATCCCTTGGTGAAAGCCTGAACAACCCAATCGTCAGTAACCGGTGAGAACTCCATACGTTCCATTTGGAATCGAGATACAAACTCTCGCAACATCTCATTATCCCTTTGCTTCACCTTGAAGAGGTCCAATTTTCTCGTTGCAACTTTTATAGCTCCAGCGCGTGCCTTTACAAATGAGTCTGTCAACATGGCGAATGAATCGATAGAGTTTTGTGGCAAGTTGTGATACCAAATGATAGCTCCCTTCGACAAGGTCTCCTCAAAGTTGTATAGAAATACTGACTCAATTTCATCGTCTTCCAAATCATTTTCTTTGATAGCACACGTATTAGAGGTAACGTGCTCGTTGGGGTACGAGGTCCTGTTGTATTTTGGTATATCGGGCATCCTGAACTTCTTCGGTATGGGCTTCGGAGCCGCCCTTGGAGGGAATGGTTTTTGCACAATTTTTTTGGATTTCATTCCCTTTAGGATCGGTGGTGGCCCCGGAATCTGATCAACTCAAGAGTTATAGGCTTCCACCTTCTTGTCATTGGGCTCGATTTTCTTTTCTCCCGATTCTATTCTCTTAGTAAGATTCTCGAGCATTCTCATTATAACAGGGTCAGTTGTCGAAGTATTATCGCTTGACCTTTCAGGAAATGGCTCGGCACTACGAGTATCCTCTTATTCGACCCTATTCGGATCCACATGTTGATTTTGCAATTGGTCAATGGCGTTCTTTTGGGATTGCAGCATTTCAAATTTAACTTGGAGACTAACACCTTTATCTCCTCTGCCCTGAGTACCTCGACCGTCAGTTTCACCCTCTCTGCGTACTCTTCCATCGGGGTCCCTGCATAAATCCGCATTCAAAGGAATATGCGAACCGACATTGATCGGGTTGGCGGGCGGTGCTCCTTTGAGGTCAGCCCGTTGAACCTCGATTCCCGGAGCGATAACATTCTCATTCTCCCCATGGAGTCCGAGGCCGTTGTCGCCATATGTAGCTGTGTTTTGTGAGTTTGACATGATTTATCCTTAAAACAGGATTCTTGAAAAGAAACAAGCGCAAAGTAGTGTGTTATACCAGAATTAGCACTGAACAATCACTATTATCCTTAGCCCCACGGTGGCCGTCAAAATATTTACCTCGAAATACGAGTAACAATTAAACTTGTAATGTGGTTATAAGGATATGTGATCCAATTCATTGCCAATTGATAAATAGCTAAATAGATAAAGGAATTAAATGGTTTAAATGGATCAAACCCGTGTAATTGAAAGTTATCGACCCCGATGTGGATTAGACTCGAGATCAAGTTTCAATAACAGTAAGAGCATCAATAGTAATATGAACAACAGGAACTGTAAAGAGTGAAAGCAAATAAAAGAGCAGAGTGCTTTGTATTTCTCAATAGCGGCGTCGGCGGTAAATACATATGATGATAATTGTGATAATGTCTCCCTACAAATGAATAGAGTTCCTCTTTATATAGTAGAGGAATCCTAAATAAGGTATGACTCCAATTTCGGAAGAAAAATACACGATTGATATCATTAACCGTCAATGGTTCTTTCGGTTCCGAGATTCTCGCCAGGATTGGTGGTCGACATAAGATAGCTCGTGATTCTCTTACTACGATGTTGATCCAGCCTGATGTTAATCCCTTAGTCTTCATATTCTCTGCCCCCGAACTTGCTTCGGCACCAGCTCATTCTCGAGACATACCCTCGAACCCGTAAAATCGGGTATCCTCGATTTTTACCGTATACAATCATGTGTATTAAATTTTATACAGATCAATTCACCTTAAAAGATAGTTACAAGTAATTATTCATGATAAATTTGTAACTTAGAAAATACAACTAGTAAAACCTAAAATGATAAAGTAAAATAACACTGATCGTGTAAATCTTATTATTGGTGGACAGAAACGAACGTGCATGAGAGGGAGAGGGTCACCGGCGCTCGAAAACTTCAGCAAAAACTCCATATATACATGTAAATGTCTTCAAAAAATTGTCAAATATTAACAGAGGTCCTCGTACCAATCTTTATAAGAAGTGATAAATTCATATTGAATGTAATGATGCCCTATGACCGTCGAATCCTAGGTCCGCTGCTGGATATAATTTAAATCCAATGTCAGTTAGATGGATTCCTTAATGCGATTAGTTATAGATACGATTAAAGGAACATGCATGGAAAAGCTTAAAGACGTAGAATCTAGTTTCTCAGTTTTACTAATTTTAGGGTCCACCCGTCCAAGTAATCTAGCATGACTTTACTAGACAACTCAAATATCAACTTCCCCAAACGACATGATCGAGGAAAAAAAAAACGCTCTCTACAATACCACCTCTGTCCCCTTCCTCTATTCCCCCAAAACCACCGGATTTGGTTAATCTAACCACTGCATACACATCAATTCCATCCTTTAGCACCAACATTAATGATTCAATCCCTTCCTTAAAAAAAATCCTTCTTTCGAATTCCCCCGAGCAACCTATCACCATCCATTCTCCAACAATCTCCTTTGCAATGGAGATGGGAAATAGTAATGAAGCCATGGATCAAGACCACCAAGAGAGAACTGAAGATTTACATATAAACCTCTCCCCCAATGAATTAAGCCGTATCTACCACCCATGTAGATACTCCCTAATTATTAAACTACTTGGCAAACGAGTCCAACATCTCTATCTAAAAAAATTGCATGATATGTGGAAATCCTCCGAATATTTTCCTCTAATTGACTTAGGTGAAGACTACTATATAGTCAAATTCAACCTAGACGACAATATGTTAAAAGCCCTCCAAGGAGGTCCATGGTTCATTAATGGAGTCTATTTATCTATACAAATATGGTCCCCAAACTTTTCTGCCACTGAAGCAAGACCTCACATTACAGCAGTTTGGATCCGACTTCCCAACTTACCCACAAAATTCTATGATGGACTCATCCTCCAGAAGATTGGCAATAAAATTGGGAAGCTCGTGAAGATTGATGCATGTACCTCTGCAACAATTAGAGGAAGATATGCCAGACTGTGCCTAGAGATTCCAATGGATTCCCAGTTAAGTCCCATATCCACATTGGTAAGCATCGACAATTAATACAATATGAAAGGGAGCACTTCCTATGTAAGCATTGCGGTAGACTTGGACATACCAAATCCACCTGCCCATATAAATATGAACACCCCCATATCAGTGGAGCAACCAAACATGCACACAGACCATTCTGCATCTACGACTAACTCAGCCAAGGAAGAATGACACAGAGTCTCCTTCTCAAGGAGGAAACAGTCACCCCCTTGCCACCATGCTCCTCCAGACCTTGAAGAGAAAAGTATCAAAGTTATGATCTTGGATGCAGATACATGTAAGTTTCTAAACACTCAAAATCTTAAATACGTTAATAAAGATACCTCCGGAAAAAATGGCTCTAATAAGAATCGTTTCCACTCCCAAAAACCTGAACCAAACCTCAACATCCTCGAAAATTCTAACCAATCCACAGCCCTGCAAATTCAGCCCCTAGTAAATGCCAAAACCACCTCTGGATCTCCAAGAGACTCCAGTGAGGACCAATGTATGGAATCCAAGTTGGAGCCTCTCTCCGATAGATTTTTCCAAGTGGCTGATGTCCTTACTCAATCATTACCTACTACCCCCATTAATAAACCACGCCTAAATCATTCTATCTCTACTAATCCTATTCCTAATCCTCCAACCCAGCATGAAGCTCCTCTTGCAAATATCACCACAAGCTAGCTGTATGCAGCAACAGTGGACAACCATAACCTCCCCCCTCTATCCTGCTCACAGTTGTCGAAGCCTATGCATGCAAAAGCCAAATGTCCACCGAAAATCTTCTACAATCTCCTAATATCCCTCCTGAATATTTTGATAACTCTACTACGCCTTCTCAACAATTTGCATGCCCATAGAGGCTATAAGTATACACTTACCTATGCATTCTACTACCCATCTTCCCTCTCAACCTAAAACTCCTATCAACCAGTATAATAACCATGCCAAGAGTTCCTTTATCTCTCAGAAGGCGACTGAGACTCATCCAAACTTTACACAACCAACATCAAACAGCCATGAACAACCTCCCTCTTCCAATACCCAACCCCCATCGTTATTACACATCTCAACCACCCCCTCTGAATCACCATCCAGTCTCTTGGTTGGAGATGGGCCTCATGCGACATGCGATCTCCTTCAACATGATGATCAATGGCCAAGAGACTGTCCTAGTAATTCAAAATCCTCAGGACCTAGCACAACTGGTATCCGAGGGGATGCATCTGGCGATGAACTTCTACGTGAATAAAACTTGGCTCAATCAAATATTGCACCCACTAGCTCCAAATCTCAACCCCACCTTAATCCAAGAAATGCAGACTCATTGGAACCTTCCTCCCCACAATCAACCTCCAACAATACCACTAGAACTACCCAACCTCCCATTCTTCCCACGTGAGGAGCAATCCACTATCAACCAAATATTCATGCCCTGGGAAATTCAACCTCACCACAACCAGTCCCCACCTCAGGAGGATGCTCCAGTTGCCATGCAAGAAAATATCCCTCCAAACAACCCCATACTAGTATAGAATCAGGAAATCGAGAGAGAGGAACTAGACCTCCATCGCCACGAGCTACCAGTAGAATTTTCAAGTGTAGGAGAGGTAAAAGTGTTACTATTCAGGGAACAATAGGACAAGAAGTACATCTTCAGCTGTCCAATGGCACTATACAAGAGCTCCATAGACATATGTCCCCCTCAAGACCCAACAGTCGGCAAACATGTTGTAATCCTAGTGCCATGCCTGAGGAGAACCCCACCTCTCTCACCAGAGGAGGGGAGGAATGTGACCAACCATCCAATGGCACAAATGAATAAGCATGCTCGTGTTATTCTTTGGAACGTGAGAGGAGCCAACAATGATACCTTTCGTAGGCACTTTAGGGATTTTGTAGACACTCACATACCTTGCATGGTAACATTTCTAGAAATTAGAATGTCCTCGCATGCTTCTCTCCTGAACGACCATGATTTCACCCACATGATTGAAGTTCCTGCGGAGGGGCAAGCAAGAGGTATGGTTATCCTCTGGAACTCCAATACTATCAATGTGCATAGCTTCAATAGAAAGGACCAAGTTATCCATGCTATAATTGAGGTAAAATCTACTAAAATAACTTGGCTCTTTAGCTCTATTTATGCTAGTACTTCTGTTATTAATAGAAATAATCTATGGAACCACCTAAAAGATATGTCTACTACTCACAAAGGCCCCTGGTAATTTGTGCAGATTTTAACGACGTCCTTAAGACAATGATAAGTTAGGTGGCCGACCTATAAACCCTAGAAGATCATCACTCCTTTGGAAATTCATTAGCCATTGTAATCTCATTGATCTTGGTTACAAGGGTTGTAAGTTCACATGGTCAAATCACAGGAAAAGATCTAGGGGCTTGATCATGGAACGTTTGGATCGAAATTTTGTTAATGATAATTGGTAAATATTTTCCATACTGCTTTTTTTACCCATCTTCCTAAAACCTATTCAGACCATAATCCCCTTCTATTAACCCTCTCCAACGGTAATCTTAATAATGGCCCTAGACCTTTTCGACTTGAATCCTTTTGGTGCAACCACCCCGACTTCATTAACGTTATCAACTCCAGTTGGTCAAACAACTTAATTATTGCCTCACATAACTTCCAAAAGAACATATTGGAATGGAAGAATGCTACTTTTGGAGAAATTCTCAAAAAGAAAAGGACTATTCTAGCTAGATTAAGTGGTATCCAAGACTCTAGCCACTATCACACTAGCACCTTTCTTCAGAACTTAGAAGAAAACCTCAAAATGGATTATAATGGCATTTTAAAAATGGAAGAGGATTACTGAAAAATTAGATCTACGGTTTCTTGGATAAATGACGGTGATGCCAACACTAAATTCTTCCACATCAGTGCCTCAAACCAAAAACTTCAAAACCAAATAGCCTTCTTTAAAGACGATCATGGGAATTGTTTCAACAATCCAGAAGCTATCTTTTAGCATACTACCTCTTTTTTTCAAAATCTTTTCACTGCCTATATGACTTCCACAAACTGGAAACTCATCAAGACTAACCCCACTAATTTCTCCAACCTTAACCTTTCCTCATTAGATAAACCTCTACTAAATATTGAAATCACAAATGCACTCTATTCATTCAAACCCTTCAAAGCCCCTGGACTGGATGGTCTACATCCATTCATTTTTCAAAAATACTGGCATTTAGTTGGACCCTCAGTAATTTCTTGTTGCCATAAGAGTTTTAAAGATTGCTCTATCCGACACCCCCTAAATAATACTTATATCCGTCTCATTCCAAAATTCCCTAATGCAAATAATCTTAAGAATTTTCGGCCTATAGGACTTTGCAATACCATATATAAAATCATTACCAAGATAATTTTCAATCGAATAAGACCCTTCCTATCAACCCTCATTAGCCCTTATGAAGCTAGATTCATGAAAAACCGCAGGGCAAGTGATAATGCTACCATTATCCAAGAGGTTATTCACTCTATCAATAAAAAAAAGGTAATATTGGCAACATGGTCATTAAGATTGACCTTGAAAAGGATTTTGACAGAATCGAATAGTCTTTTGTTTATCAAACGCTTCATTACTTTAAATTTCCTTCTAATATTACCACACTCATTATGTCTTGTATCACCACTAGCCAAATTTCTATCCTAATCAATGGGCAAAAAATAAATTATTTTTGCCCCAGTAGAGGAATCCACCAGGGGGATCCATGTCTCCCTATATATTGATTCTCTGCATGGAAATGCTCTCATGTTGCATTGATAACTTAGTCGATACCCACCTTTGGGACCCCATTAAGATAACCCCTCATGGTCCTTTTATCACCCATCTTTTTTTTGCAGATGACTTAACCCTAATGGGTAAAGTTACTAAGCGAAATTGTTCCACTATCCTTAACCGTCTCACTAATTTCTACGATCTATCGGGCCAAAATATCAACTATACAAAATCTAGGGTATACTTCTCTACTAACTGCTCCAAAAAAGATATTGCTTTTACCTCAACTTATCTAGGCATCAAAAGAACCACAACATTTGGAAAATATCTAGGATTACCTATTCACAACCACTGTTGAATCAAGTCCCTGCATGGTTTTGAAGATTGACAAACGTCAACCCAGTTGAACCAAGTCCATCAGGGCAAACATAGTCAAACAGACCAATTGGCACGAGAAGCGTCCATGCACATGAGATAAACATTATCTGGGAACTAAGAGGTTATCTCCTAAGTGAAAAGGTTGCAAATTGATAAGAAGATGGAGTTCGATTTCAGGTAGGACAGAATCGAGATCAAGAAAGTTGAGATAAACTCAAATCGAGATCAAGGAAGTTGAGATAAACTCAAACTCTTCCATCAAGGAAGGGTTGCACTAGAACGGAACAACAACATCTCAACTACTGACTCTATAAAGTGTTGAAGTATTCCTGCTGAAGTATCAACGCACAAACACATAAGTAAAACAAGAACTGAAAGCAAAATTACCAAAGCAATTTTGTAAGCAGAATCCTTATGCGACAAAAGGTACTTGAACTAGCTAGAAGAACCAGTTCCATCTGTTGTCTTTTGAGTCTAGTTGTTTGTAGTAGGTGATTAAATATTGTATCTTTCAGCTTTATCTAGAAGCAATTATAATAGGTACACACTGTTCAAGTTAGAGTTAACTTGACTTTTGTCGCAAATAGCTAGAGTCTAGTTTGCCACAAAGGGATTAGAGTTAGTCCTTAGGTTTACAAAAGGGTTTATTTTGTAAATTTTGTTTGGCTCAATGATATAGTGAAGAGTTTGGGAAAATCCTACTGGGAAGTAGGTCATGGTTTTTTTTCACCTTTGAGCCAGGTGTTTTCCACGTAAAAATTGTTGTGTTCTTTAAATTCTGCAATTACTTTTCCGCAAACTATAGAAGTTGGAACAGCAAGAAGAACCAGGTTCTTCTATAGAGACTGCACTCAAAAATTAAACACCACACAAATCACCCCCCCTCTTATGTGGTATTGACGTATAAAACATCAATTGGTATCAGAGCGGGTTATCCTTGAAAAGGCTAACACCTTGGAAAAGATCAAAATAAGTGCACCACCTGGAAACTGGGAGGGTCAATCAACTGCAAGGCCACCACTCTTTAATGGCCAGTATTACTCCTGGTGGAAGAACAGGATGAAGGATCACTTGATTGTAGAAGACTGTGAACTTTGGGACATAGTCACTGATGGTCCTCTAGCCACCATGAAGAAGACTGCTGAAGGAGTAGATGTACCAAAAACTAGAGCTGACTGCACTGCTGAGGATCTGAAGAAATGGGAGAAAAATACTAAGGCCAAAAAGTGGCTAGTTTGTGGACTAGGTCCAGACGAGTATACTAGGATTCAAAGCTGCACCACTACCAAAGAAATTTGGGATACCTTACAAGTAGACCACGAAGGAACACCTCAAGTGAAAAGATCAAGAGGTACTGTACTATACTCCCAGTATGAAAATTTTATTATGAAAGAAGGAGAGACAATCCAAGAGATGTACACAAGGTTCACAACTCTTACAAATGAACTTAAGTCTCTTGGTAGAGTCATTCTTGAAGAGGACAGCGTAGAGAAGATCCTGACAAGGGTCTTACCAATTACCTGGGAAAGTAAAATCACTGCTATCCAGGAATCCAAAAATATGGCAACCCTCAGATTGGACGAGCTAATTGGAAACCTTACTGCCTATGAACTTAGAAGGAAGACAATGAAAATGGATGCTCCAAAGAAGGAAAGAATTCTAGCACTGAGAATCACTGAGGGAGCAGATCTAGAGGAAGACGAGATGGCCATGATTACCAAAGGATTCAGAAACTTTCTCATAAGGAAGAAGGGCATCTTTAGAGGTGGAAACTACAACAAAGAAAAAGCTTTAGAAAGGCCAACCAACGAGGGATGCTACAAGTGTGGAAAGACTGACCACATATCAAGAATTGTCCTTAGTGGGAAGTGAAATAGAAAAAGGAGATATTTGAAAGAAGGAATAGGAAGAAGGAACTGGTCCAACCCAAGAAAACCACAGCAAAAGATATGGTTGCTGCTTGGGGGAAAAGCTCAGATAAAGAATCAGAAGATGGTGATAATGAGGAACATGCGCTCATGGCAATTGGCGAATCTGATGAGGAATCATATGAAGAACCACAGGTAAGTATATCCCATCTCAAAAAAAAAATAAAGTTCCTATCTAAAGAAAAATACTCTGAGTTGCTACTTGATTTCATGGATGATTCCGAAGAAACAACCAAAGAGAAAGAACAACTCTCTAAAGAGTGTGCAATGCTAAAAGCAAAATGCATGAACCTGGAAACCAGAGTAAGTGAATCTGAAAAGAAAAACATTGTCTTGATGAACCAGATTCATCCACTTGAAACTAAGATTCTAGAGCTAAAATCTGAAAAATTTAAAATTAAAGCTAGGAACTAGTAAAAAGATTGTTGATCACTCTCATATCATGTTAGAAGAAAATGTGGGAAAACTAAAAGATAAGATGTATACTAAGGATGAACATATAAGGACACTTAAGAAGAACTTGGTAAAGTCAAACATGAATTAGATCGAACTTGTAAATGGAATAAATCTTATGATGCCTTGACATGGCTTCAAGAAAATCATAGTAGCAACCTGAGAGGAATTGGCTTTGGGAGTCAATTGCCCAAGTGGGATCCCAAAATAAAGTATCTCACTCTCCTTGTGAATAAAATTTGCACCCACTCTGTTAAGACTGGTCATTACAAAATTGAATGTACTGCAAAAGAGCAGGCCAGTCGAAGAAATGAGAGCTTTGTTAAAAGAAAAAAATGGTGACCAAATTGGGCCAGAAAAAGCTTAATTCATACTTTCTCTCATAGAAAAGGACCCAAACTAGCTTGGGTTCTTAATACTAACCCCTGATTTCTTTTTGTAGGTTCAAGTGAGAGGAAGCAGCCAAATTTGGTACTTAGATAGTGGTTGCTCAAAACATATGACAGGGAACAAGGAACATTTCCTTTCACTTGAAAACCTCAAAGGAGGAAATGTCTCATTTGGAAATGGAAAGAATGGTGAAATTATCGGGGTTGGTAAGGTAGGTAAGGATGACACACGTTCCATTGAACATGTGTACTTGATAGATAGTTTGAAATATAGCCTGATCACTGTGTCACAATTGTGTGCCAGAGGTAACCTAGTTGCTTTCACTTCCACAAAATTCTTTATGATTAACCTGCTTACTGACAAGATTTTTTTGAAGGGAAAAAGAATGAATAACATCTATGTCATAGACTTGTCCACACTATCAGAAAATAAACTCACTTGCTTAAGTATGTTTGACAGTGATCCCCTCCTTTGGCACAAAAGACTTGGTCACGCGAGTCTGAATCAGCTTAACAAATTACTCTCTAAGGACTTAGTGGTAAGGCTTCCTAACATTAAGATCAAGGAAGACAAAGTGTGTGAGGCATGTGCAAGGGGTAAGCAGGTAAGATCCTCATTCAAAAGCAAGAAAATGATCAGTACCACCAGGACGTTAGAACGGGTTCATATGGACTTATGTGGTCCTATGAGAACTCTGAGCAGAGGTGGTAAGAAATATGTAATGGTCCTAGTTGATGATTACTCAAGGTTCACTTGGATCTTATTTCTGACATCTAAAGATGAACCATTTGATATGTTCACTTCATTTGTTAGAAAAATTCAAAAACAGTTAGGAAATCAACTAGCATCAATAAGATCTGATCATGATACTGAATTTACGAATGCAAAGTTTGTTGAATTTTGTGATTAACATGGTATAAATCACAACTTTTCTACCCCTAGAACCCCACAGCAAAATGGGTTGTTGAAAGAAAGAACAGAACTCTTGAAGATATGGCTAGAACCATACTTCTTTCTAGCAAACTACCCCATAGTTTCTGGGCTGAAGCAATAAACACTGCATGCTACATAATAAATAGATGCATGACCAGACCACTAGTAGAGAAAACTCCTTGTGAATTACTTAAAGGGAGAAAGCCCAACATATCCCACCTTAGGGCTTTTGGATGCAAGTGCTTTGTGCACAATAATGGAAAAGATTCCCAAGGTAAATTTGAACCCAGAAGTTATGAGGGAGTATTCTTGGGAAATTCATCACATAGCAAAGCTTATAAAGTATATAACAAAAGAACTATGTGTGTAGAGGAGAGTGTGCATATCATTTTTTATGAAACTAACACTCTTTCTGAGAGATAGGAACCAGAAGATGAGGAGCTTGGACTGGTCAGAAGCATATAGCAAATTGAAGCAATTATGGAAGATGTAATAGGTGATGGACCAGGTCCAACTACCCCAAGCAACATGACAGGGGGAACTCAACAACAAATCACTTTGGACTTTGGCCCTAATCCTGCTCCAAAACAACAAGGCACCATGGGATCATCTAGAAGTGAACAATTGGTGCTCAAACCACACAGATGTCAAAAATCTCACCCTTTTGAGAACATCATAACAGATTTGACATCCGGAATCAAAACAAGATCCTCCTTGAAAAATCTGTGTGCATTTGATGCCTTTCTGTCCTTGATCGAACCAAAGAACATAGTTGAAGCCTTACAGGAGGCTGACTGGGTAAATGTCATGCAAGAAGAGCTGAATCAATTTGAAAGAAGTCAAGTATGGCACTTGGTACCCGGACCATTAAACAGATCAGTGATTGGCACAAAGTGGGTCTTCAGGAACAAACTCGATGAGGATGGAACTGTTACAAGAAACAAGGCCAGACTGGTTATAGTCAAGAAGAGGAAATTGACTATGATGAAACCTTTGCTCCTGTGACAAGGCTAGAGTTAATCAGACTTCTTATAGCATTTACGGCACACGTGGAATTCACTCTCCATCAGATGGATGTAAAGAGTGCTTTCCTCAATAGCTATATAAAGGAAGAAGTATTTGTCAAACAGCCTCAAGGTATTGAAAGAAAGTAGACACCTGACCATGTATACAAACTTGACAAGGCCTTGTATGGACTCAAACAAGCACTAAGAGCATGGTATGAGCGGCTATCGAAATTCCTGCTAGAACATGGATACAAACGAGGTAAAATTGACAGTACCTTGTTCTTAAAAGAAAAAGTTAAGGATCTCCTGGTTGTGCAAATATATGTGGATGATATCATATTTGGGGCAACCTCTGACAAATTGAGTAAGGAATTTGCTAAACTTATGGGGAGTGAGTTTGAGATGAGTATGATGGGTGAGCTAAACTTCTTTTTAGGCTTGCAAATCAAGCAAAACTCAAATGGAACAATGATCCATCAATAAAAATATGTGAAATAATTGCTCAAAAGATTTAAAATGGAAGACTCAAAAGAAATTGACACCCCCATAGCCACAGCTACAAAATTAGATTTGGATGAACCTGGTTCATCCAATGATCAAAAGCTATATAGAGGGATGATTGGGTCTTTATTATATCTCACTGCTAGTAGACCTGATATTGTGTTCAGTGTAGGACTGTGTGCGAGATTCAGGCAAATCCAAAGGAGTCCCATCTAACTGCAGTGAAGAGAATTCTGAGATATCTGAAGGGCACTACCGATTTATGTCTTTGGTATCCTAAAGGTAGTAATTCGACCTTGTAGGATATGCTGATGTAGATTATGCAGGTTTCCTGGTTGACAGGAGAAGTACTTCTGGCATGGCTCACTTTTTGGGCTCTTGTCTTGTGTCTTGGGTACACAAGAAACAAAACTGAGTAGCCCTGTCTACTGTTGAGGCTGAATATGTAGCTGCAGCCTCATGTTGTGCTCAGTTGCTATGGATCAAGCAACAACTCATGGATTTTGGTATAGAGGTTGGATGCATTCCTATTTTAGCATGACGAAGAACCGTATTCATCATAAGAGAACCAGCACATAGATGTCAGACACCATTTCCTAAGAGATAACTATGAAAAAGGAATGATCTCAATCGAATTATGTGCTACTAACAAACAAATTGCAGATATCTTCACTAAGGCACTAAGTAGGGAGCATTTTGAGAGAAATATGCTAGAATTAGGGATGATTAAGATCACCTAATTGAAAAATAAAAATAATTTTTTTTGGGCTAGAAACACTAAAATAGGTAGCTAACTAGACTAATCATTGCTCAGTATCATGACTTTACTGCCACCCTCTTTTGACATGTATTAATATGATTCACTGGCTACTAATAATGTTTTTCTATCTTTGTAAATTGAGGCAAATCAAAAGACTATAACACGATGAACCTGGTTCATCGCTGCTGGTTCATCTTACTGACAAGGTACGTACTCATCACCATACACTTATTGAAATAATTATAGTCACACATGAGCAGGACTCTATCTATAGTTGGTTCATTTCCAATTCTAAGTACTTATCCCAAAATGAACCCGTTTCAAAGAGTCTCATTGAACCTTAATTAGCCTATATTTAGGGAGTTATAACCGTCTAATCACTGACACTTTCTATAGCGATTAGACTCTCACTTGACCAAGAATTATGCCCATTTTACAATTAATAACCACATCTTTAAAAGTCCATCATTACCTCCCCTCTTCAAAAGCATAACCGTCAAACCAAGTTCATTATTCTTCTCATACCAAAGTGATCAACATTCTTCTCTCCCCAAATCTTCATAACAATGTCTTATTCACCACCCCCTGCTTCATCTTCATCAACCACCCCCGATTACGGAGTTGGTCTTGACGATACTGGTTCTAATTCTCCATTGATACCCAGCTCACATTCTCCAACCAGGTCTTCGACCCCCCAAAATCCTCCAGTTCCTGAACCTATTCTTGAACCTATCCCTGAACCCACTCTTTCGCCCAAATAAGTCTCAGCCTTTACACCAAGCCCCACTCCAGCCCCCGAAAAACATAGAGTAAGGATGTTGGCCAGGAAAACAGTTGCCTCTAGTTCTCGTGCAAGAAAATTAAAAGAGATACTTCAAGCCAGCAAGGTCCAAGACTTTGAATCTTCCAGCGAGTCCTTCAAATCTGCAAATGAGGATGAAGCATCGGGTTCATCTGACAATGAAAAGGGAAATCTTGAAGTTGGGTTTGAAACTGAAATGGCTGAAAACAGGTTTATCTTAATTGGGTCGATAGTGGATGAAGAGGTACCGGATAGGCGAAAAAAATTGGGAAAAATATAAACATTGAGAGTGAGGGAAAAGGGAGTTCAGAAAGGGGATCTGGGAAGGAAGGTGCTACTCTGGATATTGGTGGTCCCGCTCCTGTGATTGTTGAAGAAGGAGTCAAAGTTTTAAGGGGAAGCAATTCTGGGGAAGCAGCAGCAGGTTTAGAAAGCCTACAACAAGCAGCAGATGAACCTGGTTCATCTATTGAGGAAACGTTGGCTGAGTTGATGAAAAAGTTGGGTGATTCCTACAATCCCAAAAAGAATAGAACTCCAAAATCCAAGAAAGATAATACCCCGGTTCCAACCAAGAAGAGGAGGCTTCATCATCTGCTAATGCTCCTGCCCCAAAAAGTCGTGCTACTAAAAGCACCGTTAGGAAAGGAGAAGAAGAATTGGAAAAAGCTCTAAGAGAGAGAAAGAAGAAGAAGTCTGCCAAGGGAAAAGCAAAATTTGGAGACCCTGTTGAGGCAGTTCATGTTGATGACGATGAGATGGACCTGGTCCATCAGGAGAAGCAACCAGCACCAGTTGAGGTTGAGACACCAAAACGCAAGAAAGCTAAGGCTTCTTCCAAGAAGTTAGCATTTGTGTCTGCCACAACCTCAACAGTTGCAAAGAGGACCAGGTATGAGTCAAAGAAAGCAAAGATTGTTGATGATGAGAAATGGAGTGGAGAAGAAGAGGAAGTGTCTGGTGAGGATAATGACAAGCTAACAATATTTGGTAAGAGTACTATCTTGAAGGGGGAGCTGTTTAGAGACCTTGAGGAGTCAGAGATGATTTTCCTGTTGGATACCTTGGATGTGCAAGGGTGGAAGGATATGGTTCTTCACCTTGAGGGAAGGCTGTCTAGGAATGACTTAGTTGAATTTACGGCCAACGCAGTTGTCAAAGATGACAGGGTATCCTCCAAGGTTCAAGGGGTTGAGATTTCGTTTGATGCAAAGGAGTTGTGGGAAATACTGCATATCCCTTATGAGGGTTATGACGATTACACAAGGAAAAGGTGGCCTAATCTGGATGATTTGGCCTCAGCTCTTCAAATCACCAGGTCTTTCTATGAGAATAAGCAAGAACTGGAGCCCAGGGCACTGTTTAAGAGTGAGATGAGGGATCAGCACAAACTTTTCTTTGAGTTTGTGATAAGATTTTTGCTGCCTAGGCAAGAGCAAAGACACATTCCCAGCTACATGGATCTCACGCTCATGGAGTGCTTGTACATGGGTAAACAGATAAATTGGCCTGCCTTTATCATCCAGCTCTTAGATAGGGTTATGAATGGATCCAAGGAACATGATATACCTTATGGGTTTATCCTGACTACTGTGCTTGCTCACTTCAAGGTTCCAGTGAAGAATGCTGAAATGGCTACTGCTAAGGACTGCTTTGGGAAGAATACGCTGCTGACCTGTGACTACACTGTTAATATTCCTGAGGATGAACCTGGTTCATCTAGGAAACTACCTATTAATAGCAAGGTCAGGACGCTTGTGCAGGAAGGTGAGATCAAGGATGCGGAGATTCTTCGTTTGAAATCTTGCCTTATTGAGGTTGAAGCTAAGCGGGATGCTCTCAAAGCTGAATTAGCAGAAGAAAAGGAGAAGAATTTCTTCAATCCAAGACCACAACCTCCTCTACCCCTTCCCAGCCTTAGGAGTTCAGTGCCTCCAAAAACCCCCATCTATGACCCAGTTTGGGATTGTCTAAATTCTGTTCTGCTTTTTGTTTTCTGTTTAGCTTATGGTTGCGACTGTTTTTAATTCTTTTTGTGTATGGTGCTTGATCTGCTATCTAATCAATGAATTTTGCTGTCTGGTTATTGATTTTGTCTCAATTTCTTGAATAGCTTACATTTGATTGGTTTCCTTTGATGATTAATTCATGATTTGCATCTGCAGTTGCCTCAATGGACATGAGTAATTGTTAATACTTCTGGTAAGTTTATCATTTTGAAGATTTTTGATGATGCCAAAAGGGGGAAGATATGTTCTTTTCAAAATTTCAAAGATTTTTGTGATATTTATAACCAATGAATCTGGTCTCTCTATGATGAATGCTTAAATCTATAAAAAGTGTCTATGTTGGATTGAAGTATGTACAGGGTTAAGCACAGAGTTTCTCATCATCAAAAAGGGGGAATTTGTTGAATCAAGTCACTTCATGGTTTTGAAGATTGAAAAATGTCAACCCAGTTGAACCAGGTCCATCAGGGCAAACATAGTCAAACAGACCCATTGGCACGAGAAGCGTCCATGCACAGGAGATAAACATTATCTGGGAACTAAGAGGTTATCTCCTAAGCGAAAAGGTTGCAAATTGATAAGAAGATGGAGTTCGATTTCAGGTAGGACAGAATCGAGATCAAGGAAGTTGAGATAAACTCAAACTCTTCCACCAAGGAAGAGTTGCACTAGAACTGAACAACAACATCTCGACTACTGACTCTATAAAGTGTTGAAGTATTCCTGCTGAAGTATCAACGCACAAATACAGAAGTAAAACAAGAACTAAAAGTAAAATTACCAAAGCAATTTTGCAAGCAGAATCCTTGTGCGACACAAAATCTACTTGAACTAGCTAGAAGAACCAGTTCCATATGTTGTCTTTTGAGTCTAGTTGTTTGTAGTAGATGATTACATATTGTATCTTTCAGCTTTATCTAGAAGCAATTGTAATAGGTACACACTTCTCAAGTTAGAGTTAACTTGAAGTTTGTCACAAATAGCTAGAGGATAGTTTTCCACAAAGGGATTAGAGTTAGTCCTTAGGTTTATAAAATAGTTTATTTTGTAAATGCTGTTTGGCTCAGTGATATAGTGAAGAGTTCGGGAAAATCCTACTGGGAAGTAGATCGTGGTTTTTTTTCACCTTTGAGCCAGGTGTTTTCCACGTAAAAATTGCAGTGTTCTTTAAATTCTGCAATTACTTTTCCGCAAACTATAGAAGTTGGAACACCAAGAAGAACCAGGTTCTTCTATAGAGACTGCACTCGAAAATTTGACACCACATAAATCACCCCCTCCTCTTGTGTGGTATTGAAGTATAAAACATCAACCACCATCCCAAAAATAGGGACTTCTACTTCATTTTAGATACATTACGATCTAAGCTAGCCAGCTGGAAAACAATTTTTTTAAATATTGCTGGGCACACCACCCTCGCTTAATCTACCTTAGCCAGCATTCTTAATTAAGCCGTGCAAATGTAACGACCCGGTCGGTTGTTTTGAGAGTTAGCGCCCCGATCCCCTAATAACCCCTTCTCCCATGTATATTATGTTATTGGAACGTCATAGCGTTGAGTGATGAAATCCGGAGTGATTTTGGACACATAGTCTATAAATATGGAATTTAGCTTTAGAAATCGGGTCGTAGCTAGAGCTGTGTGAAGACGGATCTGGAATGTAATTTCATCGACTCTGTTAGCTCCGTTGGGTGATTTTGGGCTTAGGAGTGTGTTCGAAATATGTTTTCCAGGTCGGTTGTGGATTTAGGCTTGAATTGGCGAAAGTTAGAATTTTGGCGATTTCGGCCGATAGGTGAAATTATGATATCGGACTCGGAATGGAATTCTGAAAGTGACAGCAGGTCCATAATGTCATTTATGAAAAGTGTGCAAAATTTTAGGTCATTCAGATGAGTTTAGACGTGTTTCGGCCTCGGGTGTGAATTCTAGAAATTTCATAAGTTCTTAGGCTTGAATCTATGCATATTTGATGGTTTTGATGCTATGAGACGTGTTTTTAAGGCTCGAACAAGTTTGAATGAAGTACTGAGTTGGTTGTTAGGTTTGGTTGAGGTCCCGGAGGCCTCGGGTCTGTTTCGGGTGCTCAAACGGACTTCTTTCGCCTTAAAACTTCTATTGTTTCTGGTTTTCATGAGCATCAGATAATCCTTCAGTGTGATCGCGTGTTTTGGCCCGCGATCGCAGAGAGTAAGTTTGGGCCCAGCTGATTTTGTTCAGTGCGATCGCAATAAGAGGAACGCGACCGCATAAGGGATAGCGGCCTGGGCAAGGGAGCTTTACTCTGTGCGTTCGTGTGGGCCCTAGCTGCGAACGCATAGGATCTCGTCCAGGAATGCTATGCGAATGCAGCAAGATGTTTGCGACCGCACTGTGTTCCAGTATTAGGAGGGTGTGGCTTAGCCTATGCGATGCATCTCTATGACCGCGACCGCACATCACAATTTTGGCCTGGGCAGAACATTAAAACCCCAATTCGAGGGTTTAAGCCTATTTTCACCATTTTCGAATTTGAGAGCTCGAGAGAGGCGATTGTTTGAGGCTTTTGCACCTGGGTAACTTGGGTAAGTGATTTCTATCCATTATATATTAATTTCCATGATTCCAATCTTAAATCCAACCTTTAATTTCGAAAATTTTGGATAGAAAATGGGAAAAATGGGATGAACTTCATAGACCGAAATATTGAGTTTTGCTTGGGTGTTTGACCTCCGATTTGAGAGATTCTTATATGGTTAGAATCAGGAGTGAATGAGTGTTCGGAAAATAGAATTTTTACCCGATTCCGAGACATGGGCCCAGGGGACTTTTTGGGCGAATTTCCTAATTTCGCGTATTTGCTTCGAACTTATTAGTTAATTTGATTCCTTGAAGTGATATTTACATTATGTAATCAAATTAAATAGATTTGGTCCACCCGGAGTTGGATACTCGTGGCAAGAGCGTGGTATTGAGTTAATTAGTGCAGTCAAGGTAAGTGGCTTGCCTAACTCTGTGTTGGGGACTTCCCTTAGGCATTTTTATACTGATTTTGTTACATGGATGCCGTGTACATGAGGTGACGAGTTTGTACACGAGTCATTGTTGCTAAAATTCCATTTTTACTTTCGTGTAATCACTCATTTTCATTCCTATATTACTGTTTCCTATCTTAACTGAGTAGTTAGCTTAAGGATAAGCATGCCTACTTGTCCTTACTTGATTTCCTCTTATTTGCTACTAGTTGTACCATTCTTAGGTAGTTTACTCTATTCTTGCCTCTTGCTTTTTCCTGGACTGTTTAATTAAGTCGTATCCGATATAATTCTGCATTTCATATTTAAATTGGGACTAGGGACCGAGATTCGGGAGCTTTCCCCCTGTACTGCATTTCATATTTAAACTGGGACTATGGACCGAGATCCGGGAGCTTTCCCCCTGTACTGAAATGCATATTTAAATTGGGACTACGGACGGAGATCCGGGAGCTTTCCCCCTATACTGCATAGTATATTTAAATTGGGACTACGGACTGATGTCCGGAAGCTTTCCTCTTGTACTGCATTGCACATTTACTGTTGAGATATATGTTGTGCTGAGCCGAGGGCTCTCTTTCTATTATTAATTCTTCTAGTTTCCATTAACCCTGTTATCATTGCTTATCTATATTTCGCTATTTTAAATTTTTGTTGACTTGTTTTAAAACTCAGTAGAGCCTCAAACTGACCTTGTCAATACTTGACTGGGGTTAGGTTTGGCACTTACGGAGTACCGAATATGGAGTACCCACGCCCTTTCCTGCGCATGTTTTCCCCATGAGAAAATCCGGGTACCAACACACATTACAGTGGCTAGGCGCATCTTAGCAGCTGCATAGGAGACCGCGAAGTAATTTTGCCGCGTCCGCAGGATCTCACGAGTCCCCTTCCTACTCTAGTACAGATATAGGAAATACATAGATACATTTTCCTTATTTCTTTTTATAAAGCTACAGTAGTTCAAAGTTTGTGACTTTGTGATGTTCCGTATTTTGGGAAAGTAAAAGTTGTAAATGCCGAGCGGCTTATATTATTGCTTCTTCTTTACTGTTTCTATTATTGTTTTGCCTTATTTTCCACAAGTTTTAGGCTTACCTAGTCGTAGGAACTAGGTGCCGTCACGAGACCGTTCGGAGGGTAATTCGGGTCGTGACAAGTTGGTATCGGAGTGTCTAGGTTCATAGGAGTCATAAGTCACAAGCAGATTTATTAGAGTCTCGCGGATCGGTGTGGAGACATTTGTATCTATCTTCGAGAGGCTATGTAACTGTTAAGAACAATCAAATTCTTTGGAATTCCTTATCGTGCTAGTTACTGTCATCAAATTCTTAAAATCTATTCTATTCTTGCTTGCAGATGGTTCGTACTGACGATCAGGAACCTGAGCCCCCAGTCAGAGCCACTAGAGGTAGGGGCCGGAGCAGAGGACGAGCACGCTGTGCAGCGCGAGCACCGGCTAGAGCAGAGGCAGAGGAGCCCCCAGTAGCTACAATTAGAGGGGCACAAGAGGTCCCTACTGTTACTCCAGAACTCCAGGAGACATTGGCTCAGTTCTTGAGTGCCTTCAGTACTCTGTCTCATGCGGGACTACTCCCGATAGGTCCCGCTACATCCCACGCCGGGGGAGGGACACAGACTTCCGCAACCCTTACTCCTGAGC
Organism: Nicotiana paniculata; assembly: GCA_005239505.1. NCBI lineage: Eukaryota > Viridiplantae > Streptophyta > Magnoliopsida > Solanales > Solanaceae > Nicotiana > Nicotiana paniculata. The sequence goes on along the minus strand of ML363676.1, from coordinate 34,692 downwards.
AGAGCGTTCATATTGGGAAAGTTGCAGAGTATATTCCCTATGCCCCCAGCAGTTCCAGCTCAACATGAGACAAGGATAGTTGTTTCTGAGGCAGAGCAGCTCCGACTTGAGAGGTATAAGAAGTACCACCCACCTGAGTTCAGCGGACTAGCTTCGGATGACGCCCTGGATTTTATCGAGGGGTGTCATCGCATTCTCCGCACTATGGGTATTGTGGAGATGAGTGGGGTTTCTTTCAGTGCTTTCCAGCTGAGGGGAGCAGCTTATCAGTGGTGGCGTTCTTTTGAGCTTAGTAGTTTGGACGAGGCAGCTTCACTTACTTGGGCTCAGTTCTCCGAAATGTTCTTACTTGAGTTTGTCCCTTAAAGCTTCAGGGATGCTTGGCGTGCGGAGTTTGAGCACCTACGCTAGGGTACCATGACTGTGTCAGAGTATGCAGTTTGTTACAACGATTTGGCTCGCCATGCACCAGCTTTGGTTGTCACTTTCAGAGAGAGGGTTCGACGCTTTATTGAGGGACTCCACCCCAGTATTCGAACCAGCATGGCCAGAGAGATGGAGACTGATATTACTTACCAGCATGCCGTGAGTATTTCCTGGAGAAAGAGACTATGTTAGCCTGGGACAGGGAGGAGAGAGACGCCAAGAGGTCTCGAGAGACTGGTCATTTTTTAGGAGCCCGTGCACCAGCAGCATGCTATGGTAGGGGTTTTGTGATTCTCCCCGTTCATTCAGCTCTCCCAGTAGCCAGTGGTATTCCAGCTCCTCCTAGACCTCAAGAGCCTTATTATGCACCACCAGTATATCAGGCGCCTCCTGCTCGAGGCTCTATCACTGGCCAGTCCAGTAGGCTAGTTCAGAGTCAGCAGCGACCACCACGTCCTCCGAGGGGTTTCTTTGAGTGTGGTGACCCTCGTCATATGATTAGATATTTCCCCAGAGAGAGGATGGGTTCACCACCTTAGACTTATCAGGACCCACGTCTTCCACCAGGTCCCCCAGCTATTCTTCCAGCCCCAACTGCTACCCCACCACCTCAGGTAACTCGAGGTGGAGGTCGGGGAGGTCGAGGTCGCCTTAGAGGGGGAGGCCAGGCCAGGTACTATGCTCTTCGGGCCCGATCCGAGGCCATTGCTTCAGATTCAGCCATTACAGGTATTGTTCCCATTTTTCATAAGGATGCATCGGTATTATTTGACCCAGGCTCTACATATTCGTATGTGTCTTCTTATTTTGCTTCACATTTGGGGATATATCGGGATTCTTTGAGTTCCCCCGTTTATTTTTATACTCCGGTGGGAGATTCTCTTGTTGTAGACCGCGTATATCGGTCATGTTTGATTGCTATCAGTGGTTTTGAGACCAGGATCTGATTTATTATTACTCAGTATGGTAGATTTCGATGTTATATTTGGTATGGACTGGCTGTCTCCCTACTATGCTATTCTTGATTGTCACGCCAAGACCGTGACGCTGGCTATGCCAGGATTACCGAGGTTAGAGTAGAGAGGTTCCTTAAAGTATACTCCCCGCCGAGTCATTTATTTTCTTAAGGCTTAGTGGATGGTTGAAAAGGGGTGTGATGAATATTTGGCTTATGTGAGAGATGTTAGTGCTGAGACCCCTACAGTTGAGTCAGTTGCAGTTTTCAGGGACTATCCTGATGTGTTTCCAACTGATCTTCCGGGTATGCCACCCGATAGAGACATTGATTTCGGCATTGACTTGTTGCCTGGCACTCAGCCTCTTTCCATTCCTCCCTATCGCATGGCTCCTCCTGAGTTGAAGGAGTTGAAGGAGCAGTTGCAGGAGTTGCTTGATAAGGGGTTCATCAGGCCCAGTGTATCACCTTGGTCCGCTCCGGTGTTATTTGTGAAGAGAAGGATGGCTCGATGCGTATGTGTAGTGACTACCGGCAACTGAATAAGGTGACAGTGAAGAACAGGTACCAATTGCCTCGCATTGATGATCTATTTGACCAGTTACAGGGTGATAGGGTGTTATCCAAAATTGATCTGCGTTCGGGTTATCATCAGTTGAAGATTCGGGAACCGAATATCCCGAAGACTACCTTCAGGACCAGATATGGCCATTATGAGTTCCTTGTTATGTCATTTGGGCTGACCAATGCCCCAGCAGCCTTCATGCACCTGATGCACATCATATTTTGGCCTTATCTTGATACTTCCGTCATTGTGTTCATAGATGACATTCTGGTATATTCTCGGTCCCATAAGGACCATGAGCAGCACTTGAGGACCGTGTTTCAGACATTAAGGGTGAAGAAGTTGTATGCCAAGTTTTCTAAGTGTGAATTTTGGCTTGATTCTGTGGCATTCCTAGGCCATGTGGTGTCTTCATATGGGATCAAGGTAGATCCGAAGAAGGTGGAGGCGGTATAGAGTTGGCCCAGACCGTCCTCAGCTACTGAGATCCGCAGATTCCTCGATTTGACTTGGTATTATCGCCGTTTTATGGAGGGATTTTCATCCATTTCAGCGCCCATGACTAGACTGACCTAGAAGGGTGCACCTTTTATATGGACTGAGGGGTGTGAGGAGAGCTTTCAGAAGCTCAAGACAGCCCTAACTATAGCCCTAGTGCTAGTATTACCCACACGTTCAGGGTCCTATATAGACTATTGTGATGCTTCGAGGATTGGCCTGGGAGCGATGTTGATGCAGGACGGTAGGGTGATTTTCTACGCGTCCAGAAAGTTGAAGGTTCATGATAAAAATTACCATGTTCATGATCTCGAGTTGGCAGTGATTGTTCACGCCCTGAACATATGGCGTCATTATTTATATGGTGTTCCCTGTGAGATATTCACGGATCACCGGAGTTTGCAGCACATATTCAGGCAGAAGGATCTAAATTTGCACCAGCGTAGGTGGTTAGAGTTGCTAAAGGACTATGACATCACTATATTATACCACCCGGGGAAGGCCAATATGGTGGCCGATGCCTTGAGTCGACGGGCGGAGAGTTTGGGGAGTTTGGCATACCTTCATGCAACTGAGAGGCCTCTAGCCTTAGATGTCCAATCCTTAGCCAGTCAGTTCGTGAGATTGAATCTTTCTGAGACTTTTCGGGTATTAACTTGTGTGGTTTCTCGATCTTCCCTTTATGACCGTATCAGAGAGCGCCAGTATGATGATCCCCACCTTTTGGTTCTTCAGGATAGAGTCCGGTGGGGTGATTCCAGGGAAGTGATTGTAGTAAATGATGGTGTGATGAGGATGCAGGGTCAGATCTGTGTGCCCAATGTGGATGGGCTTCGGGAGTTGATTCTTGAGGAGGCCCATAGTTTGCGGTATTCCATCCATCCGGGTACCGCGAATATGTACCAGGATCTGAGATAACACTATTGGTGGCGAAGGATGAAGAAGGATATAGTGAAGTTCGTAGCCAAGTGTCTCAACTGTCAGCAAGTCAAATGTGAGCATCATAGACTGGGAGGGCTACTTCAATAGATTGAGCTTCCAGAGTGGAGGTGGGAGCGGATCACCATGGACTTTGAGGTTGGACTTCCTCGGACTTTGAGGAAGCATGATGCTATTTGGGTGATTCTGGATCGGCCGACCAAATCAGTCAATTTCATTCCAGTGCTGACTACATATTCATCTGAGAGGTTGGCTGAGATTTATATCAGAGAGATTGTTCGCCTCCACGGTATCCCAGTATCTATCTTTTCAGACAGAGGTACACAATTCACTTCATAGTTCTGGAGAGTCATTCAGCAAAAGTTAGGCACCAGGGTAGAGTTGAGTACATCTTTTCACCCTCAGATGGACTGGCAGTCTGAGTGCATGAGTCAGATTCTCGAGGATATGCTCCGTGCCTGTGTGATGGATTTTGGAGGGTCATGGTATCGGTACTTGTCTCTTGCAGAGTTTGCTTATAACAACAGCTACTAGTTTAGAATTCAAATGGCGCTATATGAGGCTTTGTATGGTAGGCGGTGCAGGTCTCCCATGGGATAGTTTGAACCGCGTGAGGCCCGATTGTTAGGTACAGACTTGGTTCAGGATGCCCTGTACAAGGTAAAGGTGATTCAGGAGAGACTTCGCACTGCTCAGTCCAGGCAGAAGAGCTATGCGGACCGGAAGGTTTGTGACTTGGCATTTATGGCTGGTGATCGAGATTTTCTTCGGGTATCTCCTATGAAGGGCATCATGAGGTTCAGGAAGAAAGGAAAGTTGAGTTCGATAAATATTGTCCCTTTTGAGGTGTTTCGACGTGTTGGATAGGTTGCTTATGAGCTAGCCCTGCCTCCCAGCCTAGCAGGGGTTCATCCGGTGTTCCACGTCTCCATGCTCCAGAAGTATCACGGTGACCCGACTCGTGTTTTGGATTTTAGTTCAGTCTTATTGGACAAGGATCTGTCATATATTGAGGAGCTAATAACTATATTGGATAGGCAGGTCAGGAAGCTCAGGTCAAAGGATATTGCGTCAGTAAAGGTTCAGCGGAGGGGTCAGCCAATCGAGGAGGTGACTTAGGAGACCGAGCAGGATATACAGAGTCAGTACCCTCATCTTTTCACAGCTTCAGGTATGTTTCTATGCTCGTTCGAGGACGAACGATTTTCTTAAGAGGGGGAGGATGTAATGAACCGGTCAGTCGTTTTGAGAGTTAGCGCCCCGATCCCCTAATAACGCTTCTCCCATGTCTATTTATGTTATTGGAACTTGTCGGAGTGTTGAGTGATGAAATCAGGAATGATTTTGTACACAAAATCCATAAATGTGGAATTTAGCTTTAGAAATCGGGCTGCAGCTAGAGCTGTGTGAAGACGGATCCAAAATGGAATTCCGTCAACTCCTCTAGCTCCGTTGGGTTATTTTGGGTCTAGGAGCGTGTTCGGAATGTGTTTTCGAGGTCGGTTGTGGATTTAGGCTTGAATTGGCGAAAGTTAGAATTTTGGCGATTTCGGCCGATAGGTGAAATTTTGATATCGGACTCGGAATGGAATTCCTAAAGAGAAAGCAGGTCCGTAATGTCATTTATGACCTGTGTGAAAAATTTGAGGTCATTCGGATGAGCTTAGACATGTTTCGGCATCGGGTGTGAATTCTAGAAATTTCAGTAGTTCTTAGGCTTGAATCTATGCATTTTTGATGATTTTGATGCTATGACACATGTTTTTAAGGCTCGACCAAGTTTGAATGAAGTATTAGAGTTGGTTGGTAGGTTTGGTTGAGGTCCCGGGGGCCTCAGGCGTGTTTCGGGTGCTCAAACGGACTTCTTTCGGCTTAAAACTTCTACTGTTTCTGGTTTTCTTGAGCATCAGACAATCCTTCAGTGCGATCGCGTGTTTTGGGCCGCGATCATGGAGAGGAAGTTTGGTCCCAGCTGATTTTTTTCAGTGCGATCGCAATAAGAGGAACGCGACCGCATAAGGGCTATTGGGCTAGGCAGGGGAGCTTCACTCTATGCATTCGCATGGGCCTTAGCTGCGAACGCATAGGGTTCAGTCAAGGAATGCTCCGCGAACGCAGCTGGATGTTTTCGACCGCACTGTGTTCCAGCATTAGGAGGGTATGGCTTAGCCTATGCTATCGCATCTCTATGACCGCGACCGCACATCACAATTTAGTCCTGGGCAGAACATTAAAACCCCAATTCGAGGGTTTAAGCCTATTTTCACCATTTTCGAATTTGAGAGCTCGGGAGAGGCGATTTTTGGAGGCTTTTGCACCTAGGTAACTTGGGTAAGTGATTTCTATCCATTTTAGATCAATTTCCATGATTCCAATCTTAAATCCAACCTTTAATTTCGAAAATTTTGGGTAGAAAATGGGAAAAATGGGATGAACTTCATAGACCGAATTATTGAGTTTTGCTTGGGTGTTCGACCTCCGATTGGAGAGATTCTTATATGGTTAGACTCATGAGTGAATGAGTGTCCGGAAAATGTAATGTTTACCCGATTCCGAGACGTGGACCCGGGGGACTTTTTGGGCGAATTTCCTAATTTCGCGTATTAGCTTCGAACTTATTAGTTAATTTGATTCCTTGAAGTGATATTACGTTATGTAATAAAATTGAATAGATTTGGGCCACCTGGATTCGGATACTCGTGGCAAGAGCGTGGTATTGAGTTGATTAGTGCAGTCAAGGTAAGTGGCTTGCCTAACTCTGTGTTGGGGACTTCCCCTTAGGCATTTTTATACTGATTTTGTTATGTGGACGTCGTGAACGTGAGGTGACGAGTGCGTACACGGGTCATTGTTTCTAAAATTCCATTTTTACTTCCGTGCAATCACTCATTTTCATTCCTATATTACTGTTTCATGTCTTAACTGAGTAGTTAGCTTAAGGATAAGCATGCCTACATGTCCTTAGTTGATTTCCTCTTATTTGCTACTAGTTGCACCATACTTAGGTAGTTTACTCTATTCTTGCATGTTGCTTTTTCCTTGACTGTTTAATTAAGCCGTATCCGACATACTTCTGCATTTCATATTTAAATTGGGACTACGGACCGAGATCCGGGAGCTTTCCCCTTCTACTGCATTTCATATTTAAATTGGGACTACGGACCGAGATCCGGGAGATTTCCCCTTGTACTAAAATGCATATTTAAATTGGGACTACGGACTGAGATCCGGGAGCTTTCCCCTTATACTAAATTGCACATTTACTGTTGAGATATATGTTGTGCTGAGCCGAGGACTCTCTTTCTGTTATTAATTCTTCCAGTTTCCATTAACCCTGTTTATCATTGCTTATCTATATTTTACTGTTTTAAATTTATATTGACTTATTTTAAAACTCAGTAGAGCCTCAACCTGACCTCGTCACTACTTGACTGGGGTTAGGCTTGGCACTTACGGAGTACCAAATGTGGAGTACTCACGCCCTTTCCTGCGCATGTTTTCCCCATGTGCAGATCCAGGTACCGGTACATAATACAGTGGTTAGGCGCATCTTAGCAGCTGCATAGGAGACCGTGAGGTAATTCTGCCGCGTCCGCAGGATCTCACGAGTCCCCTTCCTACTCTAGTACAGATATGGGAGATACATAGATACATTTTCCTTATTTCTTTGTGTAAAGCTACAGTAGTTCAGAGTTTGTGACTTTGTGATGTTCCGGGTTTTGGGAAAGTAAAAGTTATAAATGTGGAGCGGCTAAAAATTTTATATTATTACTTCTTCTTTAATGTTTCTATTATTGTTTTTCCTTATTTTCCGCAAGTTTTAGGCTTACCTAGTCGTAGGGACTAGGTTCCATCACGAGACCGTTCGGAAGGTAATTCGGTCGTGACAGCAAATCACCTTGTTACCTAGCAAAATCACTGTGCGTATTGATAGAATCATTAAAAACTTCATTTGGGGCACGATTGACACTAAAAAAAATACACCTCTTAAATTGGAGCACTATTACTTGTGACAAATCAATCGGGGGATTGGGTATTAAGCAAGCCCATGCCAAGAACAAAACTTTCCTTACAAGTTTAGCTTGGAGATTTTTGAATAACCCAACATCCCCGTGGGCAAATATGCTTATTAATAAATATATCAACAAAAATCCTAAACACCCATCTGTCATTTGGAAAAGTCTCAAAATTGGATGGGCTATTTGTGCAAAAGGAATAGCCTGGTCTATTAGCCCCAACTCCAACATAGACATTTGGAATTATAGCTGGATTCCTAACTGCCCACCTCTTCGTCAAATCCTTATAGGACCTTTAAGTGAAGGTGATCTCCTCCTTACTCCAAAGGATCTCTACCTAAATAACTCTTGGGCCCTTGATAAAATACCATTTGACATCTCCACCTCTATATTCAACAAGATTAATTCCATCATAATCCCTCAAAGCAATCTCCATGATAAAACCTATTGGAGTTGAACTACCAATGAAAGCTTCTCCACTAAATCTTGTTACAACCTCATCAATTATCCTACCACTACCCCAACAGGGAAATATTTTGAATGGGTTTGGTCCTTTAACTGCCCCAATAAAATAAAATCCTTGCTATGGCTCTGTTACCACGACAGAATTCCTACCAGGAAATACTTATACTCTATTGGATAAATATCGACCAAACCTATACCTACTGTCACAAAGAACAAGAGAGCATGGAACATAGTTTTCTTCACTGTGATAGGGCAAAAAAATTCTGGTTCACCCTATTAAAAACCCCTACTCCTGCAGTCTATATCTCCACCACCAACGAGCACTGGCTTATCACTCTTAAAACTTGGAACCCCTCAATCCATAATTGCTCAAATCTGCTTCCCAGCATCATCAAATGGGAAGACCTTTCTCCCTTCATAATATGGAATCTTTGGCTTACTAGGAATAATAACAACATTAATAATACAAACCTACCCCTCTAAACCTCCTTAGCAATGAATCATGCCATAGAATATCGGCTCTATTCTGGAAAAAAACAACCAATATTACTATGACTATTTCAACTAATGTTTCTTGGCATGGCCCCCCAACAGTTTGGTACAAACTTAACACTGATGGTGCTTTTAGAAGTACTAGTGATTTCTCAGGTATCGAAGGATTGATCAGGAATGCAAATTTTATATGGATCCACGGATTCATGAAATCAGTACATGCAGATTCATCACTACACGCTGCACTACTAGCTCTACATCTAGGGCTGAGCTACGCAGCCACAAATAATCTTACACCAATAGAAGTGGAAACTGATTCCGCTGATGTTATACACTGTCTTGACAAAGGACACATAACTTACAACAATATTAATTTTGACTGCAGATGGCTAATGAACAAGCTGGGACAAGCAACCCTCAGGCATAGTTGCAGGGAAGGCAATGCAACAGCTCACATTTTGGCAAAAGAAGGATCAAAGCAGCCTATCATGAACAACCTAGTTTGCTATCATAAACCTCCCATTTTTGTCAAGTCCAGGATGCTGGGGGACATGAATAGTGAAGTAATAGTTCGCAATATGTCTCTTGTTGTTTGTAACAAGCTAGCTGCTTTAGGAAATATTGATGCAATGTTAAGCATCTCGGGCAATGCCCCTATGGCTTGTAATGACCTTATCCGTACTTAGCATTAAATAAAATCTTATGTCTTAAAAAAAAAATATCAACTTCCCACCAAGAATTAAGGGACTAATTTTGAAATGAATTAGGTTTAGATACATGGTTCATGCATGTAACTGAACCAGATGTGGTCCGCTGTCTGCACAATCTACCAAATACCCTAAAAAATATTTAGACTTTATTTCTTATGTATTTAACTTATACATATATTAACAATGTAATTTTGTTTTAATAATTCGATCGGTTTAAACTTGTTATAGTAAGCAACGTGTATTATTTTTCAAATTATAAACAGTCACGCTTTTTATGAACTTTTGCTTGTAGTTATCTTTTAGCAAGTTAAATCATGTTAAGTATAAGGTGATTTCAACCTGATGAGGTTGAAACTTGAAACTCTCCTATGGCCAATCTACAAAAGATTCAGTCACGTACCTAAACTGATATCATGGAATACAAATATACATGTCTACAAAATAAATTAACTGTTTCCTGCGCGATGTTCCTTTGATTTTTTGTAGTTTTACCAATACTAATATGATTTCCGTTCTCTCATTGCTTCATTAATTCGAAATGCTTGTTTATTGCTACAGCTTTAGCATAAAATTCTAATCTCACATGGATTCCCCTCTCTCCTCTCTCCTCTCTCCTCCCCCCCCCCCATTTTTTTTTTAAAATAAAAGCTTAACTAATAATGTATAAAAAGCACGAAAATCCTCAAAGCTACCTCTACGCGAATGTCTTCCATGACTATAGATTGCTGCAGTACATTCAATTAATGTTTTGAATCTCTACTAATTGAAGACAACGAATTGACATGTTAATATATACATATATAGATAGATAGAATATTCAAGTAATATAATGGATTGGAGTGCTTTTTCTCAATCAGTTGATATGATAACGTACCTCGCAAGAGGCAGGGTAGATTTATAGGACAAATTATGGGCACGTAAATCCATGGTGCCTTTATAAAATTAAATATTTTATGTATATATCTTTTTAAATTAGTATAATATCAACTGTTGATACCCATAGTTTAAGAAGATTGAACGGTACACTTGATTTAAGGTTAAGTTATAACCAAGGTGAATATGGTCAACTCTCACTTATTACCTTTTTTCAAACAGTACACCCAAATACTTGAAATAACGTTTTTGGATAGTTATATGTTTTTTTATGGTTGAGTGCCTTTAACATGCATCTTATTACAAATATTAGTTACATAATTTTTTAACTACTCTAAAATATGGCTAGCAAATAGCTGCTATAATTAAAAGCTGGTATCTTGAGAGGAAGGTGATAACGTAAATCTAGCAAGTTAATGATGGAAAAATAGCGAGCATTGTTTTTTTTACTTATGGATGGAGAAAAGAAATTCTTCTTCTTCGCTTCACCTCGTGGCTGCGGATAAGACTGTTTCGTAATTTTTTATCCTCTTTGACGTGATGGTCGAGTTTAGTTCTTTGCTTTGACAAAAAATCAATAATGTAATTAATTGAAATGTAAACACTTTGACAAAGACTCTGCAGCAATTTGCAGTTAATTAGGGAAAATGACTGAAACACGAAACTGGGTAGTCAGTCTGAAATGGAGTATTCGAAAGAGAATTGATCCGAAATTCAGAACTAAGTAAATACGAAAAAATCCGCAACAAGTATATATGGCCAAATCCGTGTCTTTAGTTGAAAAGGTCCTTTTCAAAGTATTAAAACCAATTGTCCATTAGGGACGTCTGATAGAATTAAGATTTTCACAAACTTCACCAAAGAATGACACCGATAGATCGAGAAAATGGAGTTTTACTTTTCGCATGTCGAAAGTTTTAAATCCAAGATAGAGTTTTAACTTCATGGACCTTCCTGTCATCGAACCACCGCCAGTTATTGGTTATATTTTACTATAGCTTCCATACAAATTAATTATGTCTTCAACCAGCTGTGATATTCGTTGTTTACTCGAAAAACAGTACAGTTAAATTTGTAACGTGATTTATAGATACACGAATTAATTTGATCAAGAATATAAAATAACTTAGAATGGAAATAAATTAATTAAAGAAACTTGAAGAAAATACAAGCCTGACTGTGAAATGAGCTTCTCCGGAAGCAAGAATAAGAACGATGCATAGAGCAAAAAGAAAGAATGTTGTTAATAGAATAAGAGTTAGTTTAGCCTTTTTTGCGTACATATAGTTTTTGTCTACAAGGAGTACAAATTCTTCTATTTATAGCCCAATTCAGGTAGACAGGATCACAAAATCAAACTCTACCCCTCTTGATGGCTGCATAAAGGTTGAGTATAAATGTAAAGATTCTTTGTAACAGCTGCTCATTGAATGTTGCCTTCTCCAACCGATATCTTCCTTTCAAACTTTCGTCCCCGGCTCCAGCGTCTTCGGAACTCACATAGCACCGGTCACATATTCGTAACCGGTGCCAGCTATCTGCTGACTCATATCCTATTTATCTTCACTGGCACGTATCAACTCGACGAGCATCCACCCGTCATTCAATAATTTTACCCCAGATAAATAGTCCCCCTAATTTCCAGTGACTGAACTTTTTGTTATCGGGAAGTAGATAAGACTCCTTTTCTTGGCGGGAAAGTTCCTGAATGATTTCTGACACTTGAAAGGGCGCACGTCTCCTTGCATTTAATGAGGCGAACACGTGTTATCCCGTGATTCGGGAAATACTTTACTAGTTACCTAGGTAATGATAGCCTTGTATTTTCCCGCCTATAAACTTTTCCACTTATCATCATTTTTATCTCTCACTTTTACTAATTCTTTTTCTTTGAATTCTCTTAGAGATTTTCTACAAATCTCTCTTTCTCAGTAAAACCTTCATATTCACATTCTTCATCACCATGTCTTCTACTATCTCTTCCTCCGGTTACTCAAGCACTTTCATCGGTGGTAGCCCATCCAAGAAGAATAAATCTAAGGAAGCTACCTCTTGCTACTAGCACAACCATCCCCTCTCAACTAAATTCTGAGATGGATCTCCAAGTTCAACAGGAACCCCTTAACCCTAAAGATGACTGAAACAGACCCGTTAGTAGATATGCTTCTTCTATTCGTCCTTCTAGTAGCCCTGTTGTTAAAGAAGATTGTGGATTGAACATGTTGAAGTTTTAGTCTCTAACAAAGTGGAAAGGATCACTTTCAGCAAACCAGGGTACATGTACATGTACATGTACATGTACCCTTTCACTTTAAGAATGGGCCGAGAAAGTGATCCCATTATTTTAGAGTTTTGCAAAACTACTAAGTTTGCTTGGCTAAGGTAGGTCCGTCAATATGGCGAACGGTAGCTTGCCCTTAGTTTTTATGCTCCGGGACAGATAAAACCCTTACTCTTGCTCTTTTGATCAACCTTTACACCCTAAAGATTTTCCGTGGAGGCATGATCAAACTCAACAAACATGGCCGCCATGCCATCGTCACCAATGTTGATGATGATAATGATCGTGGTTGGATAGAGAAGTTTGTTGTCATTACTACCCCGTACATTCTACCGGTGACAACACCTCCTATCCCTGAATCCTGGAACTTCACTCATAAGTTTTTCGAATATCCCTCTTTCACTGCGTTAAAGAAAATTCTCTCATTTGCTAACTTTTCCTTCTCACATTTCAACTACCCGTTGGGTTCCTCCATTAGTTCAGAACCTAAATCAATGTGTACAATTTTGTTTTTAGATATTTTCATAACGGATTCCCGTAAGTGGAAAGAAATTGCATACAAATTCAATTGGAAGTCCAAGACCATGGTAAATAAAACTTTCCCTTTTCCTTTTTAATCTTCAACATGATGTAGTATAAATTTGTTGACTTCCTTTCATAATATGTAGGCCTTCCGAAGGGGTCTTTTATTTGCCCTGTTGTCGAGGTTCCCATGACCCAAGGGTGGCTCATCAACAAATTCGAGAAGCACTTGACCGGAAGAGAGCTCGTGATGCCGCTCTTGCTTTTTCTTCCCTGAGTCCCCAACCTAAGGAGAAAAAATCAAAAAGAAGACGTACCTCCAAGGCTGAGGTTCAGGAGAAGCCTCCAATAAAAGAAACCCAGTAGGACCCGCCACAATGGTCCTTGATGAAGATGAAACCAAGGACGATGATAAAGCGGTTTCTTTTCAAAAAAGAAGAAGAATAGGGACTCCTCCCGCTCAATAGGATACTCAACTGGATAACATCCTTTTTACAGAGTCAGAAATGGTTGAGAACGTTGAGTCTCATGCTCGGGCCCTATTTGCCACTTCCGATGAAAGGAGTTCCACCTCTAATATTCCTCCACCTCCAACTTCAACACCAGTTGTCGCACCACCAGCTTTTGCCTCACCATCGTCCCCAACTGAACAAATGGAAGATGTTCGTTCCCCTTGGTCACTCTATCTTGGGAACATTGAGATGACTTTCCCGGCACCCATCTGAAATCTTAATGGTAAACATAATGTCACTTTTTCGTTTTTGAATATGGTCCACTTACTTTTCAAGCCGGTGGTAGTTGCCAACTACTTGAAGCCTTTGGCTTCGAACAAGGACCGGCAAAATATGGAGGCTCTTTCTGTGGAATGTCTGATTAATAACAACAATCACTTTGCTTCTAAGGTATCATCTTAATCTTCTCTTTTCCCTTTTTTCTTGCGAACCATTATCTACCATAACTTTAATTTTTGACTTTTGAGGCTATACTCCTTACCTACGAGGGTTTGCAAAAGATGATCCAAGCCAAAGAAGAACTCGCTGCCGAGCGAGATGAAATTGATGCTGAACGAGATCAACTCGTTGAGCGCCTCTCGACTTTAGAGGCAAGACTTACTCAGATGGGCGAACTTGAAGCCCAGTTGGAGCAATCTGAGTAAGAAAAGATGGTTCATACCCAAGAGGCCACTCATTTGCATACAGAGCTTGTTGAGTTGAAGGTCAAGTAGGCTAAGCTACATGATGCTATACATGTGGCAGCGGAACATGAGTCTCCTTCCATGGAACAAATCAACAACCTGGAAGCAAACATGCATTCCAAATTTGAGGAAGTTTTTGCGGTCGAGGAGAAGAGAGCAAGAATAAAGGAAAGGGTTAAAAGAGTCATGGAGCAAAACTGCGAACACACAAGGACAAATATTGACCTTTGCCGGACCTATTATATCGTGACGGCTGAAAATGACCAGCTGTAGTCCAAAATCAAAAAGCTCAAAACCAAATTCCAGGATCAACAAGATTCTTTACTTATTGAGAAAACTTATGCAATTTATCAGATGAGGAGGGAGACATTGGAGGATGCCAAAAAAGGCATTCCTAACATAGACAACTGCATTGCTGAAGCTCTCAAACTGGAGACTGAGTCCTCAAAATTTGAGGAGGAAGTTGAACAAGAAAATAAGGACAAGGATGAAGGTGTTGGATCGTATGCGGAACAACCTTCTTCTTGAAAATATGTCGGAGAGACTTCTCGTCTTTCAAACTTTGTTGATAGAACAAATTAATGAAATATTTTTAATTATGTCGAAACTTCTATTGAGTTCAGAATTTTAAGAAATAAAATATATCGTTTACTTAACTTCTGGGCAAAGACATCTTTTCAGTGATAAATTTCGGGAATAGTTTACATCCGATAACTTTAATACCGGGCATTCTTACTTCTATTTATTACCCTTTAACTATGAGAGTTTCATAAGAGAGGATCATTACATTTACGGTGCTCTTGAAGAGAACGTCTCTTGTTCATTCCGGCACTAGTATTTGAAGTTTTACTAACGTTCAAGTGAAAGAGACCATATCGTATCATTTGGACAAGAAATAAGATAAAAATAAAAAGAATTTAATTTATTCCTTCCATTTCCAAAAGTACATTTACATGAGCATAAATTTTCTTAAGTAAATAAAGCTGCCAATATGTATAGCTAACTTGTACCACTAATTTCTACGAGGCTGATCATGTAGTCCACGATCCTGACACGATACAACTTCTGGTTCTAACAGTCATTGGTTTTAATGACACTTTTAGCACTCTAATATACAACCGTTTTCTCCAGTGTTCGGATGCAAAGTATGAGAATTCGAACATTAGATTTCTTATTATTGTCGACGATCATTATTCGTAGTATGCTTTACATTGTTGCCTCATTAAAAACCTTGTCAGAAAAACTCAATTGGGACAAAATCTGGACCAAGGGAAAAAGAGTGCAGCACATACTTTCAGTATCATCAACAATAATACCTTTTGAGGCGATTCACGTTCCAATTACTTGGTAATTTTACTCCATCTTGATATTTCAACTGATATTAACCATTATCAATTATAGTTGAAATCCGGTAAGGTCGTTCTTTGGTCCTAGATTTTTCCAGCATTGATTTCTCGGGTACTTCGATTTATCTTCCACAAATCAGGTCTCAAAATTTAAAATATTGAAGATTTTCTCTGTAATTATAATATCTTTTCATCATCTGCTTTTGTGACACCATCCTTACACATGCTAATTTTTTATGCTCCTCAAGAAAATCCAACATAATCAACATTGTGTTATCATTCTCCTTCTCGCTTGCCCGGGAATACCTTATGGTCGGTTACCCAATCTTCACCAGAATCAAAGCTTCCACACTGAACACAAGGGAAAAAGATGTTTCTCATGTGCTTGACTTTGCCATTCTTCGATATTCCCATAACGCTCTCGGCAACTCTTGTAGCCAGCTGCCTTTGACATCCTCTAATGTCTTCTTGAGGTATTGAATTATCACCTTGTTGATTGACTACGCTTGACCATTAACACTTGGATGATATGGGGAGGACGTGATCCTTTTGATCTTCGGTCCTTCTAAAAAAAATTTAATTTTGGAACCTATAAATTATGTCCCATTGTCACAAGCAATTTCTTTTGGTACTCCAAACTGGCAAATGATATAATCCCAAATGAAATCAATAACTTCTCGCTCTCTAATCTTTTTGAAAGCACATGCTTCAACTTACTTAGTGAAATAATCAGTTAAAAATAAAAGAAATGTTACATGTCTGGGCCCCTAAGGTTAGTGACCAACTATATACATCCTCGATTTCATGAATGACCTTGGTGACACCATCGAATGCAGAAGCTTTGTCGGCTAATGCACCAACTGAGTATGACGTTGAACCTTATCACATTTTTATATAAATTCCTTTGTGTCTTTTTCCATCTGGGGATAATAGTAACCGATCCTTATTAATTTAAGAACCAATTAGTATACACCGAAGTGATTTCCACAAACTCATTCATGAACTTCTCTAGTCACATAGTCAACCTCTGATATCCCTAAACATCGAGCAAACAGTCCTTGGAAAGATGTTCGGTATAATTGATCATCAACTAGGCAATAACGAGAAGATCTAGTTCATAGAGCTCGTGAGGCTTTAGAATCTTCAAGCAATTTTCCATGCCTTAAATATTCTATAAACTCGTTTCTCCAATATCAGATTAGGTTGGTCAAGTTAACTTTTCATTAACCATCCACGTCCAGGACTGAATGCAATAGCTTAACAACTGCACCGGAATCAACTTCTTTCATTTTAGTAGACGACCCTAAATTTGCCAATGCGTCCGCCTCCAGTTCTTTTCCCTAGGGATATGAATTACCGACCACTCACTGGACCAGGAAACTAAAACTTGGACTTTATTCAAGTATTGTTGCATGCGCTCTTCTTTGCTATCAAATATTTCAAATATCTGATTCACTACCAGCTGGGAGGCGCATTTTATTTCAATCACCTCGAAGCCTAGTGTTGGGGCTAATTCAAGTCCTGCAAAAAAAGCCTCATACTCGGCTTCATTGTTAGTCAAAGAAATTATTCTAATGGTCTGTCTTAAGGTCTCTCCCAAAGGAATGATCAGTACTATCCCAAGAATGGACCCTTTTACATTGGAAGCTTCATATGTAAACAAGGCTCGTACACCGGAGACGGTTCCCAATACCAGAAGTGCTTCTTTAGCATCTAAAGGCATCATTCCCGAACTAAAATCAGCCACAAATTCGGCAAAAATTTTTGACTTAATAGCAACCTGAGGTTTATATTCTATATAAAATTCACTAATTTCAACTGTCCATTCATCCAATCGACCCGATATTTCAAGTTTAGAAGGATATTCATTATGGGAAAGGTCGTCATGACGGCTATTTAATGGCACTGAAAGTAGGGTGTAAGTTTTTGAGAGGCAACTACGGGAACTAGAGCCAACTTTTTCACACGTGGGTATCGTGTTTCCGCACATGAAAGTATATTACTAACATAATTAATAGGGAATTGTGTACCTTCCTCCTCCAGAACAAGAAATGCACTCACTGCAACCTCCGACACCGCTAAATAGACCAATCGTTGTTGTCCCTCCTTTGATTTTGACATCAAATGAGGGCTAGAAAGGTACCTTTTCAAGTCCTTTAACACTTAATGGAATTATGGAGTCCACAAGAAATCATTTTTATTCTTTAATAGAGAAAATAAATGAATACATTTCTCCGACGACCTTGATATGAATCTACAAGGGCCGCTAGCCTGCCAGTTAGCCGTTGTACTTCTTTTACACTTTTCAGCTGATCAGGGATATATTCTATGGCCTTAATCTTGTTGGGATTTATTTCAACCCCCTTTTGAGAAACCTATAAGCCAAAGAATTTCCCCGACCCAACACCAAAGGCGCACTTCTCCAGATTAAAATTCATGTTGTGTTTCCTCAAGATGTCAAAGGTTTTTTTAAGATGAATTAAGTGATTCCCTGCACTAAGAGACTTATCCTATAGATCATCAATGTAAACCTCCATATTTTTTCCAATTTGATGCTCAAACATCTTATTAACGAGCCTATGATAAGTGGCTCTGACATTCTTAAGCCCAAAAGGCATCCTATTATAGCTTTGTATGCTAAAATTTATGTTGAATGAGGTTTTTTCTTGATCCTCGAGATGCATTTTAATTTGGATATACCTAGATTATGCATCGAGAAAACTCATCAATTCGTGCCCAGCTGTAGCATCAATCATTTGGTCGATGTTTGGCAATGGAAAAGAATCCTTAGGACAGGCCTTATTTAGATCTTTATAGTCTATGCACATTCTAAATTTATTATTCTTTTTAGGTAATACTACTACATTAACTAACCAAGCAGGATAACTTACTTCACATATAGACCTATGTTTCACAACCTTGTTACCTCTTCTTTTACAAACATATTCCCGATCTCGGCTATCAGCCACTTGTTTTGCTTCACTGGAGGGAAATTAAGGTCCAAACTTAACTTGTGGAAATCCAAATCATGTGGAATACCTATCATATCAGACTGATACCATACAAAACAATCAAAATTAGCTTTCAAAAACTCAATAAGTTTAAGTCTGAGTTCGGGACTCAACCCTGTTCCCAGGTAAACCTTTTTATTCGGGACTTCTGTGAACAAAGAAATTTGTTCAAGTTCGTATGTGGTCGACTTTGTTGCATCTTCTACTTCTGGTACCTGAAAGAATCTAGGAACCTGATAGTAATCCGATGTCCCCACCTCTATGTCACCTTCAACAGGGTCTAGAAGGGTAGTAGACATCGATTTCTGTAGTTGCTATTTTCTCGTTCTTTCCGCCTTGCTACTGGATAAGGTGACTGCATTTATTTTGCTCACAACAGGTTGATTGCCTATAATTTGCTTGATCCTACCCGGTGTAGGAAACTTCAGAAATTGATGATAAATCGATACCACAACCTTTATTTCATGAATCCATGGTGTACCAAGGATCACATTATATTACTCATCTCTATCCACCACTTCGAACAAAGTGGTTTTTGTTACGCCTTCGGCATATGTGGGCAGTAATATCTCCCCTTGGGTAGTTACACTCGATAAGTTGAATCAAACCAAAAGTTTCATCTCCGGAACTATGTTTCCGGTTAACTTGGCTTGTTCCAAAACCCTCAATTGAATGATATTGGTTGAACTACCTGGATTAACCAAAATACGTTTAATTTTAAATCTAAAATGTTTAAAGATATTACTAGAGCATCATTGTGTGGTAAAATTAGGCCACCCACATCTTCATCTGTTAGGTGATTTCATCATCTTCTTATGCCTCTCAGATTCTCTTGCCATGAGTTATCAATATATTTGTCTTCATTGTTGCCGAGAATGTCACCCCATTTGTTTCAACCCCACCAAAATTCATGTTTATCGTTAAACAGGCGATCCTATGGCTGGTTTCACTAGTTCCGTTGCATCTGAATTCCTCCCATAATTGTTCTTATCCCGATCACTCAGAAATTCTCTAAGGTGACCATTTTTCAACAAAGTCGCAACCTCCTCACAAAAATGCCGGCAATCCCTAGTCATGTGGCCATGCATTTTGTTCCGTGGAATTCACTCCATAAACTAGGATCCCTTTGACTGGGATATGATAGAATTGGTTTTAGAAATCTTGCCTCCTTGATATTTATCATAGCCAAAAATCAATTATGCCAAACTAATGTTGAAGTTGTAATCTGACAACCGGGGATATCCCAAATCCCGGGACCCTGATAGTTTATTATCCTGTAAAGCTCTGCTACTCCTACCACAATCCGTCCTTCTATCCTATATAAATCTTTTCGATGACTAAAAACCTTTAGTTCCATGCCCATCAACTCTTTCATAAGGCTGGAAATGACTCCTGGAAGAACTCTGGTCTGCATTAAAATCACTTTTGAACTTTTCCAAATTCCGATCGTGATCACGACTTTTGGATGACACTGAAGAACTCAATTGATCATCTTGAATTCTAATTTTTGATTTACAAAGATTATGGACATTTTCACATGTTGTTGCCTGAAACTGTAACATGATTTCCTTTAATTTTCTAGAAGCATCAGAGCTTAAAGGATTGAGACATTAGTCAAATGCTTCAGTTGCCCACGCATCCGGTACTGGAGGCAATAACATTCTCTCCTTTTGAAATTGAATTACAAACTCCCCCAACAATTCAGATTCTCCTTGAGTGATTCTGAACATATCTGCTTTCCTAACTTGGACTTTCCTTACCCCAGTATGAGAATTCATAAAGGAATCTACAAGCATTTTGAAATAGCCAATAGAATGTTCAAGTAAAAGAGAGTACCATGTTAAAGAATCCTTTGTTAGGGTTTCGCCAAATTTCTTCAGTAGGACATAATCGATCTCATGCAGGCCAAATTATTTCCCTTTACAGCCGTAGTGTAAGTTGTGATATGTTCTTGTGGATCCAAAGTCCCTACAAACTTCGGAATATATTTCATCTTGAATCTCTTTGGAATCAACTCCGCGGTCGTACTTGGTTTGAACAACAACTGCATATATTTCTTTGGCTCTGACCCCTTTAATATCGGTGGTGCCCCCGGGATCTGATCCATCCGAGCGTATAATTCTTTAGTATTTTTATCCATCTGATCATTTGTTTCCCTCATGAATATCATGTGCTCGGTTTTAAAGGGATTATTTATGTTATTGTCATTATCGGATCTACTACCAGCAGCATCTACTTGATTTTCATTAAAATCCAAACTCCTCCCTTGAAGCGATGTTGCTGGTTCTTTCTGTTGTTTGATTTGTAGGAATGCTGGGAGGGGCTCGAACTCTCCATTGGAATTATTGGAGGCAGCCGAAAGTGCTTGATGGAGCTCAGTCATTATTCGGTCCTATCTTGAGAGATAATTTATGATTTTCTTTTGTTGCGCTCTCAAAACTTTCACCATTTTGATAGCAGGTTCATAGTCCATATCATCAAGAGTTGGACTTCTCACACGCTGAGGCTTTCGTCCTTCGCAAACTCGAGTTCTCTCATCTTCGTCGTTGCGATTTACACTAGTTGAATCATCACGTTGATCCACATAAAGGAACATATCCTCACGCTCATTATTTGTTCTAACATTGAAGAAGTTATTCACATCATTGGTTTCCATATATGTTTTTACTTTACTAAAGAAAAGCATCAAAATGTGTAGTAACAGATGAATGGATCAAATTAATACCACAATTGTTAATGCCCCACCGTAACCCGAAAATGATACAGTTGAATTTGTAACATATTTTATAGACACATAAATTAATTTGATCCAAGAATATAAATAACTAAGAATAGAAATAAAAAAATTAAAGAAACTCGAAGAAAATACAAGCCTGACTGTGAAATGAGCTTCTCCGGAAGCAAGAATAAGAATAATGTATAGAGCAGAAAGAAAGAATGTTATTAATAGAATAAGAGTTAGTTTAGCATTTTTGTGTACAGATATTTTGTGTCTACAATGAGTATAAATTCTTCTTTTAATAGTCCAATTCAGGGAGACAAGATCTCAAAGTCAATATGAATAAAAAAACCCTCTTGATGGCTACATAACGGTTGAGTATATATGCAATGATTCTTTGTAATGGCTGATCATTGAATGTTGCCTTCTCAAACCGATATCTTCTTGTCAAACTTTCATCCCCTGTTCCAGTGTCTTCGGAACTCACACAACACCAGTCATATGTTCGTAACCAGTGTCAGCTATTTGCTAACTCATATCCAATTTATCTTCACGGCCACATGTCAACTCGACGAGTATCCACCTGTCATTCGATAATTTTACCCAATACAAATTGATATTAGTGCAATTTTTATTTGAGTGTGTTGTAATTTGTAATATCTGATTAGTAGCCTGTTTGGCCAAGCTAGAAAAATTAACTTATTTTGAGAAGTGTTTTTTCAAAAGTGCTTTTCAAAAATGTACTTTTGGAGAAAAACAGTTTGTGTTTGGCTAATCAATTTGAAATAATAGTTTAAAATAGGTAAGGGTATTTTGGTATATATAAAATATTTTGCTAAGGGTATTTTTGGTAAAAATAAAAGTCATAACAGCTTCTGCTTGTGGGAAGAAGCTACCTTTTTTTGCTTCTTAAAAACTGCTTTGGCTTCTTACTAAGAGCATTTTTATCCCAAAAAAGCTTGATCAAACACCCGAAATTGAGAAAAAAACACTTTCGGCTTGGGGAGAAGCTTGGACAAACAGGCTAGCAGTCGGAAGCAAGGAAAAAACAAGTTACTCTACTATTAATAAAATTCATCAACTCTTCGGATAGACCCTAGTTCACCTTGCGCAGTATATACCAGGGTTCTCAAAATTTACGATGAAGATATCAAATTCCTTAGCTCTATGACTCCACCCTAAATTTTTTAACTCATATAGAGAAGATTGTTTTAACTCATATATAATTTTGTTTACCCGTAAAATGGTACAGTTGGTACAGTTTAATTTGTTAAGTGGTTTATAGAAAAAAGAACTGATTTGACCCAAAAACAATAAATTAATTAAATAAAATGCAAGACTTAGCGTTGAAATCGAGATAAATAGCATATAGCTTGATTCCGGGAGCAAGGCTTCCAAAGGCAGCAATAAGAACAATATTAGACGGAAAATAACGTATTATTTAGCTTGTGTTATAAAACAATAAGAGAAGAAGAAGAGTATTGTAGAGAAAAGTAGAGAGAGAGAGAGAGAGAGAGATAATCCTTATTGATTTGGAGTGAATTACAATGGAATAGAACCCCCTCTATTTATAGGAGAAAAATTACTTAGCCACCAAGTAATAAACCCTAAAATCTCTCTAAAATATAGACATTCACCTTAAATACAATTCTATTTATAACACTCTCCCTTGATGTCTATTTAACAGATAATGTGCCTCGTTAAAACCTTAACTAAAATAAAACCCAGTGGAAAAAAATTCTAGTGAAAGAAAAAGAATACACATATCTAACAATACGCCTTTTGGATCCCTCAAGAACCTTGCAAGGAAAACCTAGTAGGAAAAAACCTTGTAAGAAAAAAGAGCACAACGTGTATTAACTTCCCCTGATGAGATCATCAATTAACATCTTTAAGCCTTTATATTTCAATCTTGTGCATCATCTTCAAAATATCATTGGTAGAGATTTGATAAACAAATCAGCCATATCAACTTGTATGAATATGTTGTACCTTGAAACTATCATTCTTGAAAGATATGTTGTCTTCATATAATGTCATGGAATGGATTTTTCAATATCTTTCATAAAGGCAATTTTTTTTGCTATCTCATTATCATGCTTATAATTATAGCAAGATACATATGTGCACAAATTGCACTTAGGATATGGTACATTAGAACCAAGAAGTGTATATGCTTTAAGAGATTTGAATCCTCCAGGAATTGTCATATAAGTTAAGTCATATATGTCATTTAAATAGACTTTAGATGTCACGACCCAAAATTCACTAAAGGTCGTGATGGCGCCTAACACCGCCGTTAGGCAAGCCAACAGTGAATGATTAACTTGTTTACTCATTTTAGTATTTGAAATCATAATTTTCATTAATTAAGGAGTATGAAATAGAATTTACAGGGTAAATGATAATATATACACGAACTACAATAATGAAAAATC
Source organism: Nicotiana paniculata (assembly GCA_005239505.1). Taxonomy (NCBI): domain Eukaryota; kingdom Viridiplantae; phylum Streptophyta; class Magnoliopsida; order Solanales; family Solanaceae; genus Nicotiana; species Nicotiana paniculata. Next base: position 11,241 of record ML363676.1, on the reverse strand, counting down.
CCGTAAGAACCCCCAAAACCCGGTGTCACAAGTGCATGAGCATATATTAATGAGTACAACAATGATACAAAATCCCTCTGAAATACAAGTTAAGCGGGAAATATAAATAACTCTGATGGAGACTCTGCATGCTGCAGATCGTATCAAGGAAGTGCAGCTCACCGTAAAGTCCCCGCAACAACCGCGCCTCTACACCTAGAATACCACCAAAAACATATATGTATAAATGCACAATAAGTGCAGCATGAGTACGTAAATCAATGTGTACCCAGTAAGTATCTAGCCTAACCCCATAGAAGTAGTGACGAGGGGTCGACATCGACACTTACTAGTGGTCCAATAAGACAGATACAATAAAAAGTAAATAGATATAGGGCAGAGTAAATAAATGAGATAAACAAGTATGAATACGTGGTACAACCATCCTCTCAACAATAAGCTCAAACTCTCGATGGTTAGTTACCTCCTCCACCGGCATATGTAAATAAATAATGGACCTCACCATATAGGTCGTCATAATTCAAATTAGAAAAAGTCCCAAATACATTAGCTTTTTGGACAAATAATACGCACGATTCTATAAGAGTGTTTTATAGAAATGACGAGGTGTACGACCCGATCCCATCATAATCTAGTATATAACCATAGATACATCTATTATATTGCCGATGTGAATGGTCCGCTCCCATGAGAGTGTAGTACATAATCCTGCCGAGGCGAACGACCCAATCCCATAAGATGTGTGCACTGCTGAGGGCCGAACAGCACGAACCATAGATGTATCTGTCATGCGGAGGTGAATGGCCCAATCCCATTAGAATAAGAAGGTTTTACGGGTCCTTGGCCCTACTGACGAAGGGGCATGTGAGTTATAAGAAGCTTTGAGAAAACCATTCGATGAGAACGCATAATGTGGGAGATATTCGTAAGAGGAGTACAATTATTCGTGGATAATCATGAAGCCTGTTGAATCTCTACAATAGCAAGTTTATCTCCCTATACAAGTCTAGTCTCAAGTCGTAATGTGAAATAAAGGAATCTAATAGACAAGGTACAACTAAAATAGTACATCTATAGCATGGAGTGAACCTAAGTCTACCCGGACAATAATATGGATTTAGGTACTGTGATGACCCAAAAGGTCATCTTGTGTTTTAGAACTTAATTCTACACTCTTTAGCCTTAAAATCTCATTTTTACCCTCCTATATTTGCATGCACAGTCCGGTCGTATTTCTGGAAAGCTCTTATGTTAGAAATGATAAAAATAATTATTTTTGGCCTAACAAGTTGATTTTAGTTGACTTCGGTCAATATTTTTAGTAAACAGACCCAGACCCGTGTCTTGATGGTACCGGTGGATCCGTAGTAAGATATGGGATATAGGCGTATGCCTGGAATTGAATTCCGAGGTCCCTAGCTTGACATATGAATTTTTGTTGCAAATTGAAAGACTGAAAATCTAATGATTTTAAGAAAATGGTTAATGTTTGATCTTGTTGGTATCGGGTCTGTATTTTGGTTTCGGAGCCCGGTACAAGTCCGTTATATATTTATACCTTATCAGTGAAATTTGGTGAGAAACGAAATTGATTTGACATGATTCGGACGTCCGGTTGTGCAAATAGAAATTTTAAAGTGTTCTTGAGAATTTCATGTGATTTGGTGCTAAACCCATAGTTTTTGGAGTTATTCGGCCGATTTGATTGCACAAGCAAGTCTGTATGATGTTTTTACACTTGTGTGCATGTTTGGTTTGGAGCCCTGATGGCTTAGGTGAGTTACGGATAGGCTACGGTTAGTTTGACACTTAGAAATCTGGTGTGTTTTGTTGTTACTGGTATGCTGCTATCTTTAGCTTCGCTATAGTGAAGCCACTCACACGATTACGAAGGGCAAACAGGGTTGGGGAGGAATTTACTCTTCACGAATGCGGAGACTGGGTCGCGAACGCGGAGCAATGGAGGACTTACCTTTCACGAACGCGTCCAGCTCGACGCATACGCGATGGCTTAGGGAACTGGGGGGAGGGGGTCAGGTGTTCTTCTACGCAAACTCGATCATTGGGTCACGAACGTGAAGGCCCGGGGGAGAAGCCTTTCAAGAACATTTAGGCCTTTGGGCCGCTGGCTTTCGCGATCACGACAGGCCCTTTGCAAAGCGAAGAAGGCCTGTCCAGGTGAATTTAAAACAGACCAAAAACAGGATTTCTTCCCAAATTTCATATATCTTTCACTAGAAATCGACCTAGGGAGATTTTTAAAGAGGGAATTCAACACCAAATCATAGGTTTGTACTCTTTAACTCATTTCCTTCAATTTCATCATCACCCGTTAGATTCCTAGTCCTAAACCTTGTTCTTTCATGGTAGAAATTAGGGATCTTGGAAGAATTGGGGGTTTTGCAAATTTTGGGATATAGACCTCGATTTGGGGTCGGATTCCGAAACTAATTAAATATTCGGGATCGAGGGTGAATGTATGAATGGGTTTTGGTCTGAACCTTGAGTTTTGATCAAGCGGGCGCGGCGTCGATTTTTGACTTTTGGGGGAAAGTTTGGGAAATCTAAATTTATATATTGAAATTGATTTCTTTAGCAATATTTGATGTTATTAAGTTAATTATGGCTAGATACGAGTGGTATGGAGGTGTAAACTAGAGGAAATGCAATAATTGAGCAGTGAGTGGCCTGTGGATCAAGGTAAGTGTTGTGTCTAACCTTGACTTGAGGGAATTAGGAACCCTAAGACTATGTGATAATGTGAAATTCATGTGAGCGGCATATATGCGAAGTGAGGAGTGCTTATACGTCGCCAAATTATCTGTTTTTCCCTGAATTACGGCTTTCCTTTAATTGTTTCATTTCCTGTCTTAATTGTTATATGCTCTAAATGCTTCCATGCTTAACTACTACGTGTTAATCAACATCTTCTCTTGTTAGCTATGTTAGTTCTTCCCATAGGTCCCCTAATCCCTGCTATTTGCTTAATTTGACTTGTTTGCACCTTTTTATTGTAAAGTGCTAGATTGGTCTCACTATGTAGTATTATTTGAGTAGACTTTATATTGATCAAGGTTTACTTTGCTTGGTTCAGTTTTGTATTTATTTATCGTAAAGGCCTTGTGATTTAGACTGTTAATTGACTGCGTACATTGGGTGTTTGGTACAGATATGGTAGGATCGGGCTGCACGCCACAACAAGAGGAATGAGGGAGGATTGATAAGGAGGAATAAGGGTGAATATATTTATACGGTGGGATCGGGTTGCATGCCGCAACAGGAGGAATAAGGGTGGATTGATATGGTGTAATAAGGGTGAATTATCCTATTGACATTGATATATGGTGGGATCAGGTTGCGCGCCGCAACACATATATATACTATTTACTGTTATTGTTATTGTTATGGAGGAATAAGGGAGAATTTTGTGATGTCTGGTGGGATCGGGTTGCGCGCCGCAACAAAACTATATGTTTCTATTTCCTTAACTGCATTTCTTTCCTGTATTTCTTTCATTATCTAATATAGTAAGAATTCTGGATGACACTGGTTCACTCTAAAGGTTGTGGTTATCGGTTTCAGTTGGTTGTTTGGTTCTGTTCTGTATTTCTATTATTCTATCATTTATATATTGCGTACATGTTTTGTATAGATGCCCAGTCTTAGCCTCATCACTACCTCGTTGAGGTTAGGCTTGACACTTACCAGTACATGGGGTCGGTTGTACTGATACTACACTCTGCACATTGTGCATATTTTGGAGACGGTCCCAGCAGCGGTCATTAGTGAGCTCGGATCGAATATTTGCGGAGACTTGAGGTACGGCTGTTCAGCGCCCACAGCACCTGGAGTCCCCATCCTCTTTTCTTTTAGCTTTACAACTTCATTCAGACAGCTTTATACTTATTTCAGACCTTTATGTGTATTACTTTAGAAGCTCGTGAACTTGTGACACCAGATTCAGGGAATTATAATAGACGATTGGCTGTTTAAATTCCGCATTTGTACTTAGAACATATCTGTTATTTTAGTTTGTTATTAATTTCACTGTTTAAACTGCTAAAATAAGTAAAAACGTTCTAACGTTGGCTTTCCTAGCAAGTGAACTGTTAGGCGCCATCACGATCCCGACGGTGGGAATTTCGGGTCGTGACTGCCACGTACAGACTCTCTTCACCTCGTGCGTACGTAGCCCCCTAGGGGTAGATTCGCCCTCACAGAGTTAGAGAGGAGACTTACCTCGTTCTGAAGTTCCATTACCGGCTCCAACGCCACTCTAACACCTCAAATCGATGCCCGTCGCTCCAAAACTAGTCAAACAATGTGCAAACCAATAAAAATATACTCTAATACTCATAATAAATCAATTTATAACAATCCCAAGCTCCGCTCGAAAAGTCAATAAAGTCGACTCTCAGGCCCACGTGCCCGGATTCTGAAAATTTTTAAGAATAAATATTACCCATAACTCATATGGTCTTTATCCATAAATCATCAAATTTCATCCATGAAACGACCCTCAAATCAAGGATTTACCATTTCTCAACTTTGGGGCTCAAAATCCCAATTTCTACAATCCAAAAACGGATAAAAATAATAACCAACGGAAATAATAATTGAGAAACATCAAAATAAAGGTCATATATTTACCCCTGGGTTGAGAAGAGAAGAACGCCGCAAATATCACCTCAAACGGAGCTCTAGAACTCAAGATATGCCCACAATACTAAAATTCTCGGTTTAAAACATTGTTCAGGTGATTTTTCTTCATCGCGTTCGTGAAGAGAAATTTTTCGTGTTGAACGGTCAACCCAGAAATCCTTCTACGAGTTTGGGGAACCTCTCTTGTGTTCGCGGAGCACAAAGCTTCACACTAGAAACCAATAATTTTATCCGACACGGAAATGGGCATAACTCTCTCATACGACATCGAAATTCGACGATTCTTGTTGATATGGCTCCATAATTTGATAAGGATAAAATGGTTAAATCAAATCACAAATAAAAGGTCATTTTATCAATATAGTTCGCTTTATTCCCAAAAAACGACGTCGAAACGTCAAATAAGATTGCGACACAACCCAAACACCTTTGAAACACACCTGAGGCCCCCGGGACCCCGTCCAATTACACAAACCAATCCCAAAACACAATACAAACTTAGTAAAAACCTCAAACCACGTCAAACAGCATCAAAATCTTGAATCGCCCCTCGAATGCTTATAAATTTCCAAATTTCCAAATTCTATATCTTGGGTCGAAACATATAAAATCAATCCAGACCGACTTCAAATTTTTCACACAAATCCCAAATGACACCACAGACCTATTCCAACATTTGGAATCGAGATCCGACTCCGATATAAAAAAGTCTACTCCTGGTCAAACTTTCCCAAAACCTTCAAATTTCCAACTTTCGCAAATGACCCCGAAATGACCTACGGACCTCCAAATCCATATTCAGATGCGCTCCTAAGACCAGAATCACCATACGGAACTATTACCAAGCTCATAATCACAAACGCACATCGATAACATGAAAATATACTTCAACCCAAATTTACAAAATTCTTCCAAAATGCCAACTTTTAACAATAAGCGCCGAAACACTCCTGGGTCATCCAAAACCCGATCCGGACATACGCCCAAGCCAAAAATCATCTTACAAACCTGTTGGGACTTTTAAATGCCGATTCCAAGGGTGTTTACTCAAAATTCAAATCTTAGTCAATTCTTCCAACTTAAAGATTCAGAAATGAGAATTTTCCATCCGAATCAAATCCAACTTCCCAAAATTCAATTTCGACAACACGTGCAAGTCCTAGAAGTGCAGCTACTTAAGGCCTCAAACTACTGAATGACGCACTAGATCTCAAAACAACCGATCGGGTCGTTACATTCTCTCTCACTTAAACATATTTTCGTCCTCGAATGTGCTGAGAACTGTTATGGAGTTGTCCAAAATAAATATTTAATATCTTGTGCACCTACCAGTGCCACCACTGTCACGACCTAAACTGATGGGCAGTGACGGGCACCCGGTACCTTATTCAACCGAGTACCAATGTAACGTATCTTTTCGTATCATACTATTATAGATAAGTCAGATGGAAAGGCTCCATGAGATAACTAGAATAAAATAATAGGGAATACTCGAGATTGGACAACCCAACATGTAATACAAACTTATGCATATGGAATACGGACTATAAGACCAAAATGATCACTCGTACACTGAACATAGGCCGACAAGGCCATACGATCTTTCACGTACATGGCATATGTCTACAAGCCTCTAAGAGTAGATAAATACCATAAAGGTCGGGACATGGCTCCTATATACTAATCAATACATGTCCACATAATACTGACCAAATAAGCAACTCCGGAGCAAATGGAGTGCACCAACACCTTCCACTGAGCTGATAGCCTACTTGGAGGACTCTCAAACTGTCTATCGGGAACTGCGGGCATGAACCGCAACGTCCCTGTGCAAAAGGGGAATTAATACAAATAATGTACTGAGTATGTAAGGAATGATAATCAGTAAATAAAAGACATGAGAGAAACATGGAGTAAAAGACACAACATGTAAGTTTGAATAGCTCTATGAATCATTTCATATTTATATTGTCATGCATATGCGTATAAATGGTGTATCATGCATAGGTATATGCGTACATGATATCATCAAGCCTCTGAGGGCATCCCGCCATATAATCTCGGCCACTGTGGGCAAATCATCAATGTATACTGGTTGATCAGATGGTGGTGCGTATATAATACCGTAACCTTTTACCATATCCCATAAACATATGATATACATGTATATAATGCCATTTGGTCATAGGTCAATGTACATGTATAAATGAACGAAATGCATAAGAAATACGTTAATAAGATTTCTCGGAATGTCATAATATCAATATGTATTTCGGATACACTTTATCAACTACGTATTTTTCTGAGACCCATGAACAGAAGATATAATAATAATTCACATGGGGAATAAAGAACATAGTCACCCCTAGTACTTCTATGAATAGAGTCATTTATGAAAGTTGCGTATTTGATCGTTTTGTTTGTATCATTTGGATCATTCAAAAAGGAAACAAGGGATAGTCTTAACATACCTGAGCCGATTCTCTTGACAATCTGTCTAACACACATCAATCGTGACAAATCACGTGACGGCGGATCGAAGTAAGGAAAAATCCGTATGATATTCTTGAAAAATATTGCAACATACCCCCTTAGAATCGCAATTTCACGTTGTTGCGGTTTCATACGATAAGAAGATCTCTTTAAAGTTATAGGTTGTGGGCCCCACTTTGTGGCTTAGTCTTTCCCAAAGACCCCTTAAATGTGCCACCTAGTCTTTAATGAATCAGAGTCATGTCCATATAGCCCCTTGCTGCCACGTTACCAACTTATCCATCAAATTTTCCAGTTGATCTGTAAATAATCCAAAGTCCAGGGAATTCCCACCTTTAGGAATTTTTCTCACACCACGACCTGTGTTCGGAATTATTCAAACTCATAATTGTTGCTACATTCTGTCATGCAGCTCATACGACTTTTTCCTTGTATGTGTGCCTATGAGACTCTTCCCTCCATCTTTTAGCCAATCTAGGCCTCACTTTGTGAACATATGCATAATTGTGACAAGTTGTACCTCTAGGAACCTATAAGATTTACCACATCTAAGTAGGTCATTGTATTGGTGAAAAAAGAGCTTCACACGTGTAATAAATCTTGATGACTCAGTAGTCTACGTGGAGCAATGAAGACATAACAGCTAGACGGGACTCTAAGAAGAGGTACGAGGCAAAGAGGCACAACAAATCACATCCATGGGTTAATTAGCTACGGAAGTCTCAACCTGATTGAGAAGATGAAGAGACACGGTCAAAAGTGTATTTGGATAGAATAAAGGGCAGATTCAGAGATCTTCAAATTAGAGATCCATACATTACACAACATTCATTCAACAGTTACGGTTGATTCATTGTAGCGTTACATTAGAATCATTATTAGTCATTAACGCTCAATCACCAAAACCGGTAGACGTTATGTAGGAAATTCTCTATATAAAGGAGAAAAATATAACCTGTAAAGGGGGAGAAAAAACATTCGAACTACTATTGCAATATACTTACTTTTTGTGCATCTTACTGCTTTCCATTTACAAGTTTGCCTACAATTATAATCTTATTCTTTGGTTATCAGAAACCCGTGTTCTTCTTAAAATAGCTTTGGGCAAAGAATCCAATTCTTTGGTTAAACAAATTGGTTCCGTTACTGGGAATCTGATAATCTTTATTTGATTTTCAAGCGATATCCTCTTAACTATGTCGAACTCCAACGACAACAACCAGCAAAGGAATGGAACCCCAGTTCCATCTCCTTCAGGAATCCCACGTGGTTCAAGGGAACAATCCCTATAAAGATCCAATAACAACAATGATAATAATGATCAAACGGTGGAACAAGATCGGGTAAAGAAAATGATTGCAGAGTATGTGAGCCAAGCTTTGCAAGAATTTGCGAGGGGATTACCGGCAGCGTTACCTGCACCACCGACACCACCCCCCAATAATACCATCACTATGGAAAATCCTTAATCTGGGTTGGCAAACTCAGGAAGGGGAGATACTCCTAATGAATCTCTTGAAGTGAGACCAGGTATGTCTAATAACTCTAAATTGCAGACTTTATTACTAACTTTGCAGAAACAGGTGAAGGAACAAAATGATCGAATCGAAAAAATTCCTGGAGTACCACCTGTTATCAAAGGCATTGACGTTGATAGATATTCTCAACAACTTTGGAAACCAAGCGCAGCACCCGTACCCATTCCAAATAAGTATAAAATGTTTGACGTACCTAAATATGACGGGACAACCGACCCACGCGACTATGTAACTGCTTTTACCACTGGAGTGAAGGGCAACGACTTAACAAAACAAGAAATTGAGTTGGTCCTAGTTAAAAAATTTGGAGAAACACTTACCAAAGGGGAGCTAACCTGGTATTCTCTTCTCACTGAAAACTCTATTGATTCTTTTGCTGAGATTGCAGATTCTTTCATAAAGGCACACTCTGGTGCGCAAAAAGTCAAGAAAAGGAGGACATCTTTAAAATAAAACAAGGAGACACGAAACTACTCCGTGAATTTGTAGACAGGTTTCAACGAGAAAGAATGCAACTACCAAGGGTGCCTGATAATTAGGTAGCCATGACATTCGCAAGTAATCTAAATGAAAAAAGCTCAGAAGTCACGAGAAGACTCAAGGAAAGCTTGAGAGAATTCCCAGCTACAACGTGGAATGATGTTTATAACAGGTACAATACTAAACTTCGAATAGAAGAAGATACCATTGCTCATCCGAAAGAGTAAGATTATACCAGATCCAGACATTCAGAATCAGACAGAAGATCAGGTAAAAATAGGTACGATCCTTACTTAGGACCATCGGGACGTGACACTCGTCCCAGGTTCAAAAACACTAGGTCAGATTATGGACCACCAAGCAGAGATGCGGGCTCGTCCTCATCTAAATCCAGAAGGGATCAAGATCAACCACCTAGAGGTAATGTGCGAATTAGGGATCATACATTTAATGTAAGTACCTCTGAACTAATTTCAGTGTTAAGAAATTTGGGTGATAAGGTTCGATGGCCCAAAGAGATGAGATTGAATCCGAATTAGAGGAACCTNTTGCAGATTTTTGCAAGGTGAGGTAGAACAATTATTGAAACAGGGCTATTTGACAGAATTGTTCAGTGAAAAAGGTAAACAGGCATACATGAAGAACAAGCAGGAGCCCCCAAAACCTCCATCTCCTAAAAGAACCGTCAACGTGATACATGGAGGTGAAGAAGTAAACAGAGTGGTCTCTAAAAAGACCACGAAGTTCACAATTACACACGGAAAACGGGTTCGTGAAATCCAGAAGCAGGCGATATAACCTTCAATGATGCAGATATCGGCGGATTAATGCTTCTTCACAATAATGCTCTGGTAATATCTTTACTTATTCATGACACTAACAAAAAAAGAGTGTTGATTGATCCAGGTAGTTCAATCAATATCATTTTTGTAAGAGTCGTGGAAGAAATGCTATTGGGGAATCAAGTAATCCCAAGGGCACGAGCCATATCAGGGTTTGATAACTCTACGGTTATAACAAAAAGAGAAATTGAACTTAGCACTTACGCTGAGGGAGTGATCAAAAGTACCAGGTTCCAAGTCATCGATACTTACATGGCTTATAACGTAATCGTGGGAAGGCCATGGATCCACGACATGAAAGCAATACCCTCCACCTTGCAACAGGTAATTCAATTCCCCTCTGAATGGGGGATTCAACAAATTAGAGGCGATCAGCAAACCGCGAGAAATATAAATTCCGTGGTATACTAAAACAAAAAAGTAGAGGTGAAAGAATCAAGGGAGAAGGAAGTCTCCCAAGCAGGTGACACCGCCCAAACAGGCATGGAAAATTACTACCCAAATAGGGACGGAAGGTATTACTGCTGAAACAGGTACGAAAGAAAATACTTACGAGAAAGTGAATCAAGTCACCACGAAAGAGGCATTGGACCACACGGATGTAGATTCCAGACCAGACGTCATTCATGAATGGGAGGAAAATGAGCACATCAAAACAACTACGGAAGAGCTCAAAGTTGTTCCATTGGCTGAACGAAAGCCTGAACAGAAGGTGTACATAGGCACGAGGCTGAGTCCCGGTGAAGAGGTAAGTTAATTGATTATTAAAGGCTAACACAGATTGCTTTGCGTGGTCCCATTCAGATATGACAGGTATCCCACTAGAGGTTATGACTCATAAACTAAATGAAGATCCATCCTTCGTACCTGTCAAACAGAAGAAAAGAAAGCAAGGACCATTCAAGAGCCAAGTAATTGACGAAGAGGTACGGAAACTCTTAAAGATTGGTTCAATACGAGAGGTAACGTACCCTAACTGGATAGCTAACACTGTGGTACTACCTAAAAAGAATGGAAAATGGAGAGTATGCGTAGATTATGCTGACTTAAATAAAGCATTCCCCAAAGATTCATTCCCATTACCACATATAAATCAAATGATTGATGTCACCGCAGGTCATGAATTGTTAAGCTTTCTAGATGCGTATTCGGTTATAACCAGATTAAAATGGATCCCTCAGACGAGGGAAAAACCTCCTTTATTACAAGCAGGGGGACTTATTGTT
>ML363672.1:0-45147 GCA_005239505.1 Nicotiana paniculata | reverse complement strand
AATACTTAAAAACCTTTAAAACTCGGAGTTCACTGAAACAGGTACCCAGGCGTTTGAAGGGTAGCGCCTGGATAACGCCTGGCTAACGCCAGTCACCCCCTGGCGTTTGGAGGATAACGCCTGGCTAACGCCAGGCACCCCCTGGCCTTAAGAGCCAAACGCCTGGATAACGCCAGGCTTGTCCCGGGTCGCTCCTTTTCGACTCTTGAGCGTATTTTCCGACGTTTATGCTCTCATTTAGCTCGGCTTCCATTTCCAATTCACCTACACATTAAATAAACCCCATTAGGCACATACGACGTGTATTTTTATCATTAAAGCACATAAAATGCAAGGTATATAATGCTTAAAATCATGAATTCTAGCCACACATCAATAATCCCTGATGATTCTGATGCCACCAAGTTGACAGTTGAAGAGCTGGAACAAATCACATTGACCGAACATCAGCCCGAACAAAAGGTGCACTTGGGCACGGGGCTTGCTCTCGAGCTAAGGGGAAAACTTATTCAATTCCTTAAAGCTAACATGAATTGCTTTGCTTGGTCCCATATCGATATGATAGGGATCCCGACAGAAGTCACCACTCATAAACTAAGTCTGGATCCAAATTTTCATCCGGTGAAGCAAAAGAGAAGACCCTAATCCGAGGTTAAGCACGCCTTCGTAAAAGACGAGGTAAAATACTTCTTAAAATAGGATCCGTTTGGGAATAAAAATATCCCGAATGGTTAGCAAACATAGTACTAATCCCTAAGAAGGGAAACAAACTTAGAATGCGTGTAGATTATAAAGACCTAAGTAAAGCATGCCCCAAGGATTCTTTTCCTTTGCCTAATATCGATCGCATGATCGATGCCACGGCCGGCCACGAGATACTCAGTTTTCTCGATGCCTATTCCGGGTACAACCAAATACAAATGAACCCGAAAGATCAGGAAGAGACCTCGTTCATCACTAAGTACGACACCTACTACTATAATGTAATTCCATTCGGACTAAAAAATGCTAGTGCAACTTATCAACGCTTAGTAAACCGGATGTTTGAAGAACAAATAGGAAAATCGATGGAGGTTTAAATTGATGACATGCTAGTTAATCCCCTTCGAGCAAAGGACCATTTGAAACATTTGCAGGAAACTTTCGGTATACAGAAGAAGTACAACATGAAGCTCAACCTAGAAAAATGTGTGTTCGAAGTCGGCTCTGGCAAGTTTCTCGGCTTCATGGTATCTAACCGAGAAATTGAGATCAACCCCGATAAAATCAAAGTTATCGAGGAAATCACGGCAGTAGACAACGTAAAGGCTGTGCTGAGATTAACGGGGCGCATAGCCGCCCTGGGGTGATTCATCTCGAGGCCCTCCGACAAGAGTCATTGATTCTTCTCATTACTGAAGAAGAAGAATAACTTCATGTGGACTCCGGAGTGCCAACAGGCCTTGGAGGAGCTAAAACGGTACTTATCGATCCCATCTCTGCTTCACAAATCGAGGGCAGACGAACACTTTTACTTGTATTTAGTAGTATCGGAGATAACGGTAAGTGGAGTCTTGATCCGAGAAGAACAAGACATGCAATTCCCTATCTATTATGTTAGTCGGACCTTAGGTGAGGCCGAAACTAGGTATCCCCATCTAGAAAATTGGCGCTCTCTTTGATAAGCGCCTCTAGGAAACTAAAGTCATACTTCCAATGTCATCCCATATGTGTTTTAACAACTTATCCACTTCGAAATCTTTTGCACAAGCCCGAAATTTCGTGATGGTTGGCCAAATGGGCCGTAGAAATCAGCGGGTACAATATCGAATATTGACCCTGAACAGCCATCAAGTCTCCAATATTGGCAGACTTTGTGGCTGACTTCACGTGGACCCTAGTACCCCAGGTTGAAAGAGAACTATTAGTAAACTCGGGTACATCCTCGGGAATCTGGACCCTCTTTACGGACGGTGCTTCGAATGCAAAGGGGCCCGGACTCGGCATCCTGCTGAAACCACCCACAGGCAATGTAGTTAGACAATCTATTAGAACTGTAAAATTGACTAACAACAAGGTCGAATATGAGGCCATAATTACAGGTCTCGAATTAGCCAAAGGCTTGGGAGAGGAGGTGATCGAGGCCAAATGCGACTCCCTCCTTGTGGTGAACCAGATTAACGAAACCTTTGAAGTTCGAGAAAAACAAATGTAAAGGTACCTAGATAAGCTACAGGTAACTCTACATCGATTCAAGGAATAGACTTTGCAATATGTGCCTCAAGATCAGAATAGTGAAGTCGATGCCCTCGCAAACCTAGGGTCATCAGTCGAAGACAACGAACTCAATTTAGGGGCCATCGTACAACTCATGAGATCGGTGGTTGAAGAAGGCCATGCTGCAGATAAACTCCACAAGCTTGACCTGGGATTGGAGAAACAAATACGTAGAGTATTTGAAGAACGGGAAGCTCCCATCAGATCCAAAAGAATCGAGAGCTCTGCACACAAAGGCAGCACGATTCACCTTGTCCGAAGATGGAACACTATTCAGGAGGATGTTTGATAGTACATTAGCAATATGTTTGGGGCCTGGAGATACCGAACACGTTCTAAGGGAAGTCCACGATGGCACTTGCGGAAACCATTTCGGTGCAGAATCATTTGTCCACAAAGTGATCGGAGTCGGATACTACTGGATCGACATGGAGAAAGATGCAAAAGATTTTGTTTGGAAATGTACAAGTTCCAAAGGCATGCACCAATGATTCATCAACCCGGGGAAATGCTCCACTCAGTCTTGTCCCTATGGTCATTCATGAAGTGAGGAATGGACATCCTTGACCCTCTTCCATGGGCCCCAAGTAAAGCTCAGTTTATTTTTTTTATGACTGATTATTTCTCTAAGTGGGTTGAAGTGCAGGCATTCGAGAAAGTCAGGGAAAAGGAAGTCATAGAATTTATTTGGGATCACATCATATGTCGATTCGGGATGCCATCCGAAATTGTGTGCGATAGTGAAAAACAGTTCATCGACAACAAGGTGACTAAATTTCTCGAGGATCACAAGATCAAAAGACTATCAACACCTTATCATCCTAGCGGGAACGGACAAGCCGAATCGACCAACAAAACCATCATCCGAAATCTTAAGAAGAGGCTAACTGACGCCAAAGGAAAGTGGAAGGAAATCTTACCTGAGGTTCTTTGGGCATACCGCACAACATCGAAGTCTAGTACCGGAGCTACCCCGTTCTCATTAGTTTATGGCGCCAAATCTCTAAACCGATCTAGGTCGAAGAACCTAGTATCTGGTTCTGATATGCAAGAGAAGAGTAAAATAACGAGGCCATGCATGCGAGCCTAGAATTATTGGATGAAAGATGCGAAGCTTCCCTCATCTGATTGGCCGCCCAAAAACAACGGATCGAGAGATTCTAAAATCGAAGAGCCAATCTTCAATATTTTGGCATTGGGGACTTGGTGCTAAGGAAAGTCACCCTCAACACCCGAAATACGAACGAAGGAAAATTGGGTCTAAACTGGGAAGGATCGTACCAGATTCTTGAGGTCACCGGAAAAGGTCCTACAAGTTCGGAACGATAAATGGGGAATAACTGTCAAGCAATTGGAACATATCATACCTAAATTGATACTACTGCTAAGGTACGACCCCTTTTTATTTTCATTTTCGTTTTAAAATAACACTTGTAGGTGGTCAACAAGAATCGACGATGGATTTTTCAGCGAACGGAATGAAGTCTTTAGATCTGAAAGCACGTGTTGCACTCTGTTTCCCTTAGACCGGTTTTGTCCCAAATGGATTTATTGGCGAGGTTTTTAACAAGGCAACAATGAATCGTGCTAACTTAGAAAACGAGCCTGATTAAGAATCGACATCAAAGATCAATTCAAAAATATCCGAGGTTCTCAGTGGGAGGAGCCAANGAGTAGCATGGGGCACGTGGAATCCCGTGTGAATCAGCAAGGACCACCTTGCAAGGCTAAATACTCCTGGGTGACCGATAGCGAAGTAGTACCGTGAGGGAAGGGTGAAAAGAACCCCCATCGGGGAGTGAAATAGAACATGAAACCGTAAGCTCCCAAGCAGTGGGAGGAGCCAGGGCTCTGACCGCGTGCCTGTTGAAGAATGAGCCGGCGACTCATAGGCAGTGGCTTGGTTAAGGGAACCCACCGGAGCCGTAGCGAAAGCGAGTCTTCATAGGGCAATTGTCAGTGCTTATGGAGCAACCAACCTCGAATACTGGGGGGGATACCCTCGGATGTACATTATCTTTAAATATCAATTCTAGCGAGGAAACTACTTCATGAAAGGAGGGTCTTGATAGATAGGATTTATTGTAAGGGCCAAACAGTCAGAACGAACCTTGACCACATATATTTTTCGAGCCCTGACTTAAAAATGTACGCACGTATGACTATTTTGATCAAAAATAAAGAGAAGTACTTTCCTTACAAACATCTGATGTTTAAAATTTTTTTAACTTTTTACAACTCTTAAAGAGTTCTGTATTATAACGAGCTTAAGGAAAATACTTAACCAAAACACGAATGATCGCTCCCTCACTCGTGGACTGTCGTTCAACTCAAACAGCCCAAATTATCGGGCCTCGGAGACAAAAGACCTAATAGGAAACTACCCTATTTCTAAAGGCCAAGGCCACCCCACTCGGGAACTATTATCTCGGGAAATTTTGAAAAAAAGTGGGAAAGCGAACCCAATAGGCAGATCCCAAACTAAAAGGCTATGACCATTTTAACACGGCTTAGAGACGTTCGAAATCCGTAATTAAGTAGGCCTTCGAAAAAAGAAAACACTCTTTCATAACCGGTTCTAAAAGGCTAACCTCGACAAAGTCACAAATTTAAGACACCTTCAAGAAAAGTTTCAATAATATCGAGCCCCAAATAACTCTAATAAATGCAAGGGTTGTTCGAACCCTCGAACACGACCTTATCATCTCATGCTAAGGCATTTCAACCTTTGTGATTACAAGTAACAAAACAAAGGAAAAACTTAAGAGCCGAAGGGGAAAAGAAAGCATTATATTTGTATAGAATGATTTTCTTTACATGGGCTAAATCGGCCTAGTCCAAAAAATTTACAACGGACCGAAATGTCCTCAGAAAAAGTACAAAAGATAAACAAAAAAAATACTAAGTCCTATGAGGCTTGGTCTCCACCGGAGGCGACATCTCCATCCTCGGGGTCTTCCCCATCTTCAAATTCACTTAGGCTATCAAAGTCATCCTCGGGAAAGGCCAGATTCCGAGCCTGGATTTCTTCTATTTAGGCCTTTTCGACCTCAACCACAATGTCGAAATCCTGGGCTTGAGCGTCCTCGAGGGCTTACCTCTGAGCTTTCCATTTGGCATGATCTATCATGCTCCTAGCTTTCCATTAAGTCGAATCCAATTGTTCTTGGACGGTCTCCTTTTTCGAGGCCAGGATATCCATGTTTTTCTTGAAAGCTTCAGCCTCGGCCCGTATCTTGTCCACATGCTTGTCGAGCTGTCCGATTTGCTCAAGCCTTTGTCGGATCTGCAGAATCAGATCATTAGTCGTTATCTATAACTCATCTTCACTATCATGAAGTATTCAGAATACCTGCTCGGCCATATCAGTGTGCTCGTCCCGAGCAGCAACAAAATCATCCTGAAGATTCTCACTGAGGAGCCTATAGGTGTTGTTTTTCTCGGTAAGGCCCTGAACCTCAGCCTTGTACTCCTCTCGAATTCTGAGGAAGCCTTCCTGGTGCAACACCGAAGACTGCAAGTAAGGAAGAAGATGCTAGGAATAATCTACAATTCTAAGTATAAAAGTATTAAGGAAAAGACTCTCGAAGATTGCCCTATTTAGAGCGTGTTGAGCTTCATTGAGCAGGAAAGCGGCCCCCACAGCATTCATCATGTCTTGGTCCTCACTCACCAAGCATTTCAGATAGTTGGAAATCCCAACAGGGGAAGAGAGTACTCGAGCATCCTCCGGGACAATAAGCACCAGGTGCCGTTTGTGGCTTGGGTTAGTGCTCGGAGCCGGGAATTGGTCCAACAGTATCGAGCTTGATGAAGATCCAGTGGCTCCCGATGATGATATTTTCTTCGGCACGGTTAAATCACCGAATTCGGTGACATCCTCGGAAGTAGCAGCTTCGATCCCGTCGAAGAAACCATGGATATCGATCCGATGACTATCCAGCATGTTGGCCTCTTGGATCATGGTATCCGAAATCTGGGGGGATTTCGAAATATCAACCAACCCGAGCTCGTCCCTAGGGACCTCTTCCATTGCTCGGGAAGCCTCTCCTCCAGTCTCTCTCTCCACCGTCTTAGCCGGGGATGGGGCGGCGTCCTCTCTTTCTAATTCAGGGAACTCGGTTGAAGTTCCCTCATTAACTGCCTCCGGTTCGGAGGGCTTTTGTACTGAAGCAGTAGCCCACGCACCAACCACCAGCTTGGAGTTTTCTTCTTCTTCTTCCTCTTCGGACTCATCCCTTAATCGGCGGATAGAGTCCAAGGATATAATACCAGCATACACCTTGGGCTTATGAGGCTTCCTCGCCGGTCTTTTCTTTTCCGATCCCAGGGGACTCAGAGCCCTTTTTCTCTTTTTCTCCTTGGACGGCTTTGGAGCTAATGGCTGGGGAAGGACTCCTTCGTCACTAGAAGGGGGTGTCATTGCAACATCTTTCCCGAGACCTGCAAAAGAAAAGGAGATAACTTAGTTCGAGAAAAGGCCAAAACAATAAACAATCCAAGACAGAAATTTACCATGGTTGTGGGCCTCCCATCGACCCTTTGATAACTCCATCTAGGCACGTTCAGAGTAGGGCCTCTAAGACACCAGGCCTTCGACCCATTGCTTCAATTTCGGAACCGGGTCGGCATCTGGGCCATAGCTGCAACACCAAAATAAAGATAAGGAAGATGGAAGGAAATGAAATGGCAAAACAAGCATTCAAGGTAAAAGTACTTACGATTCACGTTCCACTTCTCTGGGAACGACATGTCTTTAGTGGGGATCATGTATGATGTCCTAATTCGGACGAATCTGCCCATCCAGCCTCGATCCCAAGACTCGAAGATGCTTGAGAACGGGGCTCTGCTGGCCCAGTAGGCAAGCTTAATCAGTCCCCCTTGATAGAGCCGGGGACTGTAAAGGCGCATGAGGTGATCGAGGGTGAAAGGACATCCCTCGATCTTTGCTCGTGAAGAAACGGAGAAGAATGATTATTCTCAAGAACGAAGGGTGGATTTTTCCTGGGGTGACATTGTATCTTTTGTAGAAGGCATCTATGATAGGGTATAAGGGACTAAACGTAAAAGGGTAAGTGTAAACACTTAGATAACCATCCACGTAGGTGGTGATCGATTCGTCAGGAGAAGGAACGACCACATCTTTGTTCACCCAGTTGCACTCCTCTTTTACCTTTTTGAGGATATCCTTGGTGATGGTGCATATGTACCTCGGCATTGGCTCGCATCGGCCCTGCACCGATGGGGTCTTCTCTATTTTAAAGTCAATGCCGGTTGGACACCCCGTCAGAACGAATTCCTCTATGTGGGGCTCCGTCGCAGCCTCATCACCGGCGGGACGCGATGAATAAGCAGCCTCTTTTTGCGGCACGATTTAGAAGTTTTAGCCATTTATAAACAGCAAGTAAAAGAGTAAGGATGTTGATTAGAGTTCAACAAATTTGGATATGAAAATTATGAAGCAAGGGGATTCTTTGAAAGCAAGAGCAGAAAAATGCGATGATTGTAAAAGTTTGAACGAGAGAGGGTTGAGGTTTTTATAGGTTGAAGGCAACGGTTCAAAACTGGTAGTGGCCGACTAGCACCTAGCAGACATTTAATGCTTTGGTAACTGGACGGGCGGGACATTTCGTCGCTTACATCATGGTCGAGCTCATCACTAATGTCATAACTCATAGAGATGGAGTTCGGGTATTCATGTCATTTCTCATCACCTTATTTTTTAGAAACGAGGGGACTATTTGCATATGGTCAGAATGGACCTGCCCTTCTTATGACTAATCAAGGTTGGATCATGATAGACCACAGTTCGCCCTTGTGTTATATCGAGCCTCAGTACGAAGTTAGATTGTTGAATCCTTAATTTAGAGACCAACCAAGGGCGAGACCAGCCAAGATCGAGATCAAACAGAACAGGGATCAACCGAAATGGATGGAAGTTTACCTAGTGAAGTAACGGTTAGCCGAAACATCCGTAATCGAGCAAGGATTACGGCAAAAATCTCGGCACGTATCAAGATGAGGCCGACTAATTAGCCAATCATGTGATTTCTTATTGTATTTAGAGTTGTACCATAAGTAGGATTCTCCTACTATATAAAGGGGGTCTAATCATTTATAAAAACATCAGATTCGTGCAATACAAAGCAATATACTACTCTTTTCTTTAAGCTCTCAATACTATGTTACTTTGTTCCTATCTCATTTTGCTCATTCATTTGGTTCGAGGGTATACTTATCTCGATAGTCAAAGTTGTGCATCTCATTTGGTTTGCTTTATTTTTTCTTACGGTCAATTTCAATATTAAAATCACGTGTACCACTTATAAGTTTAATTATTATCCATTTTTAGGATAAACATTATTCTACAAAGGAATTTGTGTCCTGGACTTCGCGTGTTCATTTGATGTTCACAGCAGCTTAATCAGAAAAAACCAGAACTTGTCAAAAGACAGTGCTCCACTTCAATAGAATTAAACATTTGAAGGGTAAAAAGATGCTGAATCATGAACTACTGCTCGTTTAAGTTCAAAGTACCAGTACATAACATGGAAATTTCGACAAATACTTTACTCCTAGTGCCTGTAAGCTCTGATTGACTATTTGATTTACATCCATACCACTAAAGGAGGATGAAGTATAAAAGGCAAAAATTACAACTACCAACATTTGAAGAAAAAAAAAATTACTTGTGCCTTTCGGGAAACAAATTCTACATCTGGATTAAAGAGTAGATTTTGCTTTTTCTCCTATCGAACCTATTGTACACGTCAAGTAACTCTACTACAGTGATATCTACAAAAAGAATGTGTGCTCAAACGAATACTGTCAAAAGATCAGCGTGTTGTTTTCAGAAAAGTAGTTTAAAGTTCATGCATCAGCAGATAGGTGTTCACAGACACAGGAGGCTATAGAACACCAGAGGTATGAACGCATTATCCAGCTGGGCAGTGTAGGCTTCCAACAGACCGCTTATTGTCACAGCGAAAAGAAGAGAAAACCAGTTCTGCACAATTGCAAATACAGCATCAAAACCAATCATAGAGTTAATACTTAATAGTGAGAATCTTAACAAAAGTTGGCTTTCATAGTTCAAGAAAAAATGTGAGGTTGCGCCATTCACTGATCTCAGTGCCTACTTTAATTCGAGGATTCTGCCCCCAGGAAGGCATGAAATCGATATGGATTTGGATAATTAGGGGCCGCTAAGCAATTAGAATGAGGTTCATTATTCTTAAGGATAGGAGGTTAATTTTAAGGTGATCTCACATTATTTCAGTTAGAATAAATTCAAGCTGCATAACTGCAAATTGTATTGAAGCAAGAGCAAATAATTTCCTTTCTCATTAATAAACGTGTACAGGAGCACTTTTTTGGTCTGAACAGGATGCATGCAGAAAGCCCTTCGTACATGTGCTTGAGAGAGAGCTACCTGATATAAGATGTATCTAGATGTAGCTAGAAGTGGAAGTAGAATGGAACATGCAGCCAGGACAGATGTTATGCCAGCAGCAGTGCCTTCAATTGTCTTCTCTGCCAAAGAGAATTAATAGATTCAGATGGTGAGGGATACAAAAGAGCATGACAAAACACGAAAGGGAACAGAGACATACTGCCAGTTTTGCTCCAGCGGAGGACCCCATACTTGTAGCCAACCACTGATGCCTGCATAGAGGATTATAGCATTAATCTTTACAGTGCATAAATGATGATCAATAATGAGCCACTAACATTAAACCCATTCTCTACTACTCAGACTATCAATAGTGTTCCTCTCTTTACTATTGCAGTTAGTTTCCCCTGGAGAAGTGTTGTGCTCGCTTGGACTAAAGCCAAAACTTTATAAATCTTTCTTCATTGCAGATCGTTTATTGTCTAGTCTTCTAGAACACCAATAAAGACGCAAGAAGGTCTGCCGGCCACAAGGCCAACAGCAGGAAAACCTTCTACCAAGGGATCAGGGGACACCAATCCTGTTACATCAGTATAATCTTTTTCAATAAGTGATCTAGTGAAAAGACCTTTCCAGATATTGTCACTTCTCAAGCATGTTAGACTTTCTGCATCATGCTAGAACCCTAAATTTCAGGAGTTCTTGGAAAGCATATTTAGACTAGTGCAGGGAGAAAGATATAGGACAAGCAAAGACTAGCAACTCTACCATTGTATCTCCAATTCCAAGGCTCAAGATCCCAGCGAAAGGGGCTAATGGTCGGTCATTGAAACCAGAGGACAACCAGATAGGAAGTGCACATCCTAATAAGAGTGAAAAATGGCTGAAAGCGGAAAGGAGGCAAATGGTTAGAGTTAACAAAATGCATATGCTGTAACTAGTTTTATGCCGTGGAGGAATCATTTCAAACCTGACAATAAGAAGATCAGTGTCACGATGATCTGTAAAGGCATTCATAAATTGGTGCACAACGTGTCCCAAGGGCCAGATTCTCCATATCTGTCACAAAAGGCATGACAAATATTGTGAAGCGTCATGTCAACTAGCATCATGAATAATTCAAGCATTGCCACAAATTATAAGGAGTTCGCCAAGAACATAGGTAACAAAGAAAAAGAAAAATAACATTTTAACATGTTGCATTTACAAGTGTATATTACATACTTCTGTCTTAAAAGGTAAGTGCAACAATTTATTCAGACTTCAGTTATATTACTGATTGATATTAAACATGTAGAAGAAGTTTTTCATATCAAGAGTCAATATGAAGTGAACATAAGATACTTTGTAGTTGGCGAGCTTGGCTTCAGTTGAAAAGCGTAATAAATTGCACAAGAACACTGGATACTTGTACCCAATTAAATCCAGAAACAAGAGGAGAGTGCAGTTAAACCTTACTCGTATAGTTTCCAATATCAAGAAAACTGCCAAAGCTGCACCAAAAGCCAGATCAAGAAACTTCGGCTGAAGAAAGGCATAGATGGTCAACACAACTCTCATAAAAAAATAATAGGTCCAAAAGGAGAAAGATCTCCTAAAGAATTTCAACTCAAATCACCTGAAGTATGAGAGCAGGAACAAACATCAAAACAGCCATTAAATGGTAGTATTTCCGAAGAAGAATCCTCTCAATCTTACTGCTCTTTGAAATGTTGTAAAACCGGATAACTGATACATAAATAACAACCAACCAATAGATACACAACGACAACCTTTTAAGCGGTTCTGACAGAACAAAGTCCAATACCCTGCAGCAATCACAAGTCAGAGAAAACTAAAATATGAGCAAAAGATAGTAACACTTACCAAATATTTGGAGGAAATGGAAATATGCTTTGATTCACTGTAAAATGATACGAGAGCTATTCACTGTACAAATGAAGGAGCAGGTAGCCGAACAAAGAATTGAGAATCTCCTCTTAATTCAGTTTAGTTTTATCATTCTACCCTGATGGTTCACCACTTGGATAGATGGTAGCAACAAGCCTAGGGCTGAGTTAGCCTCAAGGGTTCAACTCAGTTCATAGGTCTTTGGCTCCACTTGGATAGATGTAGCAACAAGCCTAGGGCAGAGTTGAAGCCTCAAGGGCTCAACTCAGGTCATAGGTCTTTGGCTTGAACTCAAGCTTAACCGAGCTTCGCAAATGAAGGTTGATGTTACTTAAGCTAGAGCTTGGCTTAAAAACTAAAATTTTGTGAAAATACTCAAAGCTCAAAAGTCATGCCTCCACAACTATTTAGTATCTTCAACACTAAAATTTTGTGAAAATAGCCATTGAAAACCACAAACTAATATTGAAATGCTGGAGGTAGCCATTGATGGTGAAGTAGAAGATGAAAACAAATATGAAAATAGCAGGTGAGAATTGTATAATTTTGTGGCTCAGAATCTGATTCAATGGCATCAATATCCAGAGAAAGTAGGAATAACATAGGCGCTAGAAGAGCTTAACACCTTACCAAGAATTGATCCTATAACTTCAGGAACCACATTCTTAAAACTGAACAATAACGCTGAACTTAGCTGTTTACAGCAAATTTCTGGTCAATTACATTTTTTTCTCTTTTGCTTCAACTAAGAGAATACCGAGTAAGAATGTAAGCTTTATCCCCATAAGTCTTAACTCTCAGAATATTTAAGTACATACAGACCAATGAAAATGTAGGGTAAGGCTGTGTACAATAGACCCTAGTGGTCTGGCCCTTCTCCAGACCCCGTGCATAGCGGGAGCTTAGTGCACCGGGCTGCCCTTTATACAGACCAATGAAAAAGAAGCAAGAAAAACATCTAAACATCCCATTCAAGATACAACAAAGTCTTCTCGACTCTTGTCCTTTTCGTTCGAGTACTTATTTTCTTTAAAAGTATTTTTTAACTACCAACTATAAGTCACATAACTTCTCGCATAGTATCAGGTAACTGTTTATCAAAGAAATTTAATTGTCTAATGTAAGTGAGCTATCCCTACAAACATTTAGAGCTCCATCAACCAAATCATGCAACAGAATAACAATATGCAACACAATATGTCCAATTATCCGACAGATATGAGTTTTAAAGGTAGGCGTACCATAGAAAAGGGTGAACGTGAAAATCTTGAACAAGCTGCATCCATGATGGCACAGCTATAACAAGAACAGATACGAGGGAAACATAGAACACAAGAGATCGCCTCATTTGATCATCTCCTCTATCTCTAGAAGGTGCCGAGCTGACCCGCTCCAAAAATTGAAGCACGATTTTAAATAGCATAGGGAAAATAAGAAGGCCAGTAATCAATCCCTGGAACATAGTGTTACCTTTTCGTGATCAGTACTCTGAATCGAAATCTTTTACTCTATATGGAAAGAAGAGGATAGTCTAGAAAACTAACAGCTTGTACAATACCTGAATAATGATGCTAACTTCACTTCTCTGGACTCCATATGGTACCATAACTAGCTTAGATGCAGTAAAGTACCCATGGGACTGTTCACAGACACAATTCTGCTTATTAGGTATCCGTTTCATCTAACATCAGAGGAAGTAAAAGTATGAAACTAACCTTAGCAGCAGTACAAGCAAGCATATCACTGAAATAGATAACAAGGCCAACAGTAACCAGTAACGCTTCTCCTAAGAAGAGAAACAAGAATGTAAATTAGTGCGCAGAAGACAAGAGGACCATTCATCAAACAAAGCAAAACGAAATAGGACAAGTCAAATGATTTTTTGCTCTCTAAGATAACAAGAAATGAAGATTGCCAAAATAAGCCATGTCTGAACTGCTCTTTATGTGGAATAAAATATGTTCCAAGAATGCAACTCAACATTCAACACATTGTTCAAAGTTGCAGAATTAGATATGGAACTGGAGGGTCTTTATTCGGCAGCAGTGATAGCGAATTGATCGTAGATCAGCATTAAGTGCATTTTAGCTGCATAGAGGCTTCAAAAGTTCTTATATTAGAAATAATTTCGGAACTTTGAGGTGATTGTTTGAATCATTATTTTAATCTAGTTAACTACTAAAAAGACATTCAATATTGTATATAATTCGTAGAAATCCTCCTTCAAACTTCAGATAAGATAACTTCAACAAACTACAAGCCAATCCTACATCATAAGTGACATTACAATACCCAAGCAGCTTTAATCTTCTCTAAAAGGTGAGACATGCTTCAACTAACACCAAAATGTGAGCCACCCTAAAAAAGAATATAAAGATAAAGTTTGAAAAGTCTAAAATTTACGATCAAGTTTCCGATCTTTTTAAATTAAGACCTCCTATCCCATAGTTCGACTACAATTTTTCATGAGAAAAGAACAAGAAATAAAGGTTAATCCTAAAAAGAGTGAAAAAGATTGCCAATATCATCTTTGTATTCGGTATATTTGTCTTTACACGATATTATCACCGATGTGTCAAGAACATCTGTGTTACCTACTACGTTTTTGCGTCATCTGGTATGACTACAACAGGAGCCATTAAATATGAATCATCAGCTACGCAGCAGTGGGATGGATATGAATCGACAGATATGTATCGATGGAACTTATACACATCAGCAGATATGTAACTGTATCTGCCAATTGTTTAAAGCATGACCAAATGGAACTGGGAAACTGGAACAATGAAGCTCTAGGTAAGAAAATTCCTTCATAGTGTCTAACAGCCAAATAAATCTTAGTTTTATTGTGATTAGTGGAGAGAGAATGTGAACTAAATCTTTGCACAACAGAGTGGACCCTCATATAAATTGTGCAATTTGATAGCTGTGATGCTACATATATATCCAGTAAAATAAGAAACGTAGTAACATGACCAACCAATTGAAGCGCATGCTGGAAAAGTGTGAAGAATATTCTGAATTAGTTTTACTGCTGCAAATCCATGAAAGAACAGCCACAATAAAATTGCTACTGCATACCACCCTACAGGACAAGTTGACCAAAAATTATTAAGAAAGGCTCAACTAACTGACTGGGTTGACCAATGAATCAATAAGTAAACATAAGAAAGAGAAATTCACCTACCACCATGAGATTTCACAGCAAATGACACACAGCAGACTCCAAAATACAATGCTATGCAACTTAAGCTAACGCGAAAAGTAGCACAATTCTTGCTGTCTGGTTGACGGTAAAAAATGAAACAAAGATAAGCTAGCACGGCGAAGCAACTTGCAGATGTCACCCAATATAGTAGTTGCAGATTTTCAAGCTCTGCTAAAAGGTCAATATCAAAAGAAGTCAGTCATATAAGTGAGGCAAGGTAGGAATCAACATAAGCCCTGAATACAATCTCACCAATATTAACTAAAGTTTCTACCAGAAATCGACCTATTAGGTAAATAAATATGTAAAAGACAACCATGCTCTTTCTCAACTACACAAGCAGAAGCAAGATTATACCTTTCCTCTACTAAACAGCTTTTTTCCATCTCCAAACATCACAAGATAGAACGTAACATAACAATCTTTTGAGATAAGAGATACAGTAGACAGATAAATAAGCACAATATAGTAAATATTACAAAAAATAGTGTTAATAACCTATCAATTTACAGTAAAATTATCCTTATTCTTCATACTGCACTTTTGGGCATCATAACTGTCATTACTATGTCAGGTTTAACTAGTATGTTGTTTAAACCTTCATTTATTCCCGAAACAATCCATTATCATTTTCAGTAAAAAACAACAATGAGTACTATACCTTCAGTTCCAACTTGATTTAAAGATACAGCTCTTGAAATCTGGACCAACTTTGATACCATAAGCCCGGGAAGCGTTACTGCCCCCAAAAATATACCTGATGACGCACCAGGCCTGAAAAATAGTACCACAACTTATATAAATAAACAGCACAAGGAAAAATATACTAGTAGGAGTATAAATTAAAAAGAACAATATTCATTCAGAAATTAGCCATATTCAACCACATATTTGCAATTAAACAAAAAAACAATAATCAAAGCAAAAACTATGTAAACTTATAAATTGCAGATGTAGCCTAGTGATTAGAATTGTACTCACACGCTATTCTATCGGCCAATCAAAAAAAGGTATTTTTTAAATTAAAAAAACAGTGATCATCATGGTAATTGCAGTTTAGCATAAATTAATCAGAAATAAACCTGGTTTTGAAGAAGTGAGAGAGGGAAACTGAACAAGAGGCATCGACGGAGATCTCGACCGAGAGGGCGAGGAGAGATAGGAGAGAAAGGGAGAGAGATTCCGAGAGGAGAGATTGAGGGATAGAAAAGATAATTTGACCAATGAAAAGTGCTACCACAGCTCTCTCGCCGGTGAGATACGACGGCGACGAAGCCATGGGTTTCCGAGCTGAAATTCAATTGAAGAAATCATCCATTTTGGCGTAAATAGGAAGAATGGTAGTACACG
Organism: Nicotiana paniculata; assembly: GCA_005239505.1. NCBI lineage: Eukaryota > Viridiplantae > Streptophyta > Magnoliopsida > Solanales > Solanaceae > Nicotiana > Nicotiana paniculata. The sequence goes on along the minus strand of ML363672.1, from coordinate 29,050 downwards.
CACGCGACACGTGTGAACTGGGGAATTCAGTGGGTTTGGCGCGCACCGGGTTTTTATATATAAGCTGTTGAAATGTCAGCTGATCTACCACCTGCTTCTTTCCTCGTTTCTGATTTCTTTTCTTTTTATTTCCGGTTTTTTGCGTCGACACTGCGTCGTTTGTTTGTTTTCTCTCTTTCCGTTGGTGGACTACGCCTTGAAGTTTTCAACGGATATTCCTCCGTTTTCTTTTTTATATATATATATTTTTCAGAATTAGTGTTAGTACTTTTTTGGTCTCCCTACTGACTATCAACAAATCACGCATTTGTTTCTAGAGAGCGTTAAAAGTTAGTAGAAAGAAAATTACAACCAACCACTCTAGAGAACAAAGGAGTATTTTTTTTCAAAAACTTTAAGCATATTTTCATTTTATATAACTGTAGACAATAAATTGCGTCGAGAAAATAAAATCAAGATCGAAAAATATCGCAACAGTTATAGTATTTTATTTCAAATATTTGAGTGTTACAATCTCTATGAACCCTCTAATTCTTCTTTTCAACGGTAAATAAAAGAGCATTCGAGCTTAATCTTGAATTCTGTTTTATTTTAATTCAAGTGTTTGAAGCTTGATCTTGATCTTGACGTACTTTTAATCCAAGGGCTTGCAGCTTGTTCTTGAATCTTCGTCTTGATCTTTTAATTTTTAAAACACTTGAATGCTTGTAGCTTTTAGAGAAATCCGCAGCATTTGATCCACGAGCTCCCTCTTGCTTCTTGTTATAACTTCTGCTCTTTTTTCTGGGTTATGAAGACCCATATTTATAGTTGTGGGAGGGAAAAATTATGAAAAGAATAAACTCTTTCCGACCAATCAAATTGAAGTGTGACAAGGTCGTATTTGATTGGCCAGAACATGTCACTTGCACATGTGGCGCGATTTCACTAGCCTTTTAATTTGACTTGGCATGCCTTGTCATTTTGACATGTGACACGATCCTATTGGCTCTTCCATTTGACTTGGCGCGCCACGTCATTTGACACGTGGTGCCAAATTGGGCCTCTAGGAAGATGGCATCTTGGGTTTAATGAAGTGGGCTCATCACTTTAGCATAACTAAATGGGCTAGCCCAATGGATTAAGACTTATTTATTTAATCCATATATATTAGACTTATATAACTAATCCAATTATATTAGCCCAATAAATTTATTTGAACTGATATATCTTGAATTTAAAATATAGTCCAAATTATTTTATGGATTTAATTTTAATAAATTTTAAATGCAACAAAAAAAGGTAGCATTATTTTTTCGTAAAACGGTACAGTTGAATTTATACGTGATTTCTAAACAAGTGAATTAATTTGATCCTGAAATAATGCAATAATTAAGAAAATGCACAATACTTAGCCTTGAAATAAAAGTAAGATCACGAAGAATAATGATTTGGGAGCAGAACTTCTGGGTACAACAGTGATGAAAACGAAGAACATCAAACTAAAATTGTAAAAGCTTTTTATTGATTATAGCGTAGGTTTGCAAATAAAGTCTTGTCATTTATAATGATAATTGAGCTCACTTTTTATAGTTTCACCTAGGGAATAAGGTCCTAGGATCATGTTCTTCTTTAATTATGAGGGCTATTGAAGAAGGTGTAACGGTGAACATAAATTCTCTGCAAGGGGCAGCGCACTAAATGATGTGGAATATTCTCCATTAAATGCTACCGAACGAAGAGTATTTATTGCATATTTATGAGCGTTATTCTTTCCAGTGACAGACGGGACAAATGCCTTCGATTTTAGCTATCCCCCATTTTAGGTTCCACGTGTCCCTCTTTTGGACGGTCACGTAGCATAGCATATTTTACCCTATACATATAATCCCCCTACATTCCGGTGACATAACTTTATGTCACCGGAAAGTTGGTAGGAACACTCTTTTTGGCGAGAATTACTATGATTCCTTCTAAAAAGCTTCTGACGGTTGATTAGATGCACGTCTCTCCGCCTTTAATGCCCCGAACATGCGTCAACCCACGTTTCAGTATAACTTTTTCCTGTTATCGAGGTAATCATGGCCACGAACTTAGCCGCCTAAATCTTTATTTATACGCATCAACCTTTTCATTCATACTTCATAACTCTCCAACCTCTCCTTATTTGACTTGCATCGTATTCTTCAACCTTTCTCCAATTTTCTCCAAGCGAAAAAATCTTTTTTTTATTCCACATAATGGTTTCTTCCTCAAAGAATACATGTTCTACGAAGAAAAAGAACAAAGTCGAGGACTCTGCTCCTCCAACAGTGGGCACCATCATCTCTAGAAGTCTTGTTACAACAAAAGACTTCAAAGAGAATTTCCTTCTGCCAGCCCTCGTACATGGGCCGTCAGTAGGTATCATTCTTCCATCTGTCCTTCTAGCATTCCTGTTGTGAAGAAAGACAGTCGATGCTAGGACCTATCCATTTTCGCTCCCAATCTGATGGACCGGGTAACCCTACCCAAGGAGGGTTTTACATACTCTTACACATATCCCTTTACTTTGGGTGTGTTTTCCTTGAGTGGGGAACTTGACTCTATTATTGCAGAATTTTTCCTTTGATACCAGGTGTGTTTGGCACAAGTAAGTCCTTCTGTGTGGAGAACGGTTAATTGCATTCGGTGTTTGTGCCAAGAGATGGGAGAGGATCTAACCTTAGCTCATGTGATGAATCTCTATTCCCCCATGATCTTCTGCGGGGGAATGATAAATTTCAGCAAGCGTGGTCACCATGCTCTACTATCTAGCATGGATGACGACAACGACCATGGATAGATGGAGTGGTTCGTTGTTATGGCCACCAACGATATCATTCTGGCAATGGCTTCATCCTTTCCGGAATCATGGAACCGCACTCGTAAACTCCTCGTTTAATATCCCTTTTGCTACAAATTTCTTCATATTTACACTGATCTTCGACCTTTCGCATGTTTCAACAACTCGATAGGTTCCACCAGGGATGAAGGCTTGGCTCGGTGGGTCCAGAAAATCTTGGACGTTACTACGACCGAGACCCGTACATGGAAAGAACTGGTGATGTTTTATATGTCAATACCACACAAGAGGAGGGGTGATTTGTGTGTAGTCCAATTTTTGAGTGTTGTCATTATAGAATGACCTGGTTCTTCTATGTGTTCCAACTCGTACTGTTGCGGAATAATAAATGCAGAAAAGTAAAGAACACAGAGATTTTTACGTGGAAAACACCCTGCTCAAAAGGTGAAAAACCCACGACCTACTACTCAGTAGGATTTTCTCCAAACACTTCACCACAACTCTGAGCCAACAACATTTACAAAATAAACTCTTTTGTAAACCTAAGGATTAACTCTAACCCTTTGTGGCAAACTAGCCTCTAGCTATTTGCGACAAACTTCAAGTTAACTATAACTTGAACACTCAGTACCTATTACAATTGCTTCTAGATAAAGTTGAAAGGTACAATTTGTGATCACCTACTACAAATAAACTAGACTAAAAGACAACAGATGGAAATGGTTTTTCTAACTGGTTCAAGTAGCTCCAGATTCGCACTCTCCAATTTGGCTCGAACTGATTGCAAAATTTCTTCACCAATTTTGCTCTCAAGTCTTGATAAATTTATACTTTTGTGCGTCTATATACAATACGAACAATCTGCAATTTATATGAGTTAATAGATAAGGAATTAACTAGAATCCTAATGCAACTCTTCCTTGGTAGAAGAGTTCTAGTCAAACTCAACTCCTAAATCCTTCCTTATCTTAGATTCTGTTCTTATTGAATAAGGAGTCCTTCTCTAATTTTGTTTTTGCAATCTTTTCGATCAGAAGATATCTCAATATTACCAGAATACATTTATCTCATGCATGTGCATCTCATGTGCCTTTGACTCTGCTGGTCTATGTCACTTGTGATGGACCTGGTTCATCTCGGAGTTCCTTTGTCAATCTTCAAAATTATTTCCCTTCTTGGGCTAACAAATTCCCCATTTTTGATGATGACAAACTTTGTGCTTCAGGCATGTTTCATCTTAGTCCAACATTGGCACATATAAGAGTATTAAGCATTTATCACAAAGAACCAGGTTCATTAGGTTATAAATATCACATGTTCAGAGCACAACCTATCTTCCCCCTTTTGGCATCATCGAAAAGTTGCAAAAAAATTGTGTGAACCCCAGATTTTTAACACTTACTCATGGCCACTTGGGCAACTGCATATGAAATCATGGATTAATCATCGATAATCAACTAAGAATTCAAACTATCAAAAAATAAAGATACTGAATCAGAGCAAAAGCATCAGATTTCATTGATNAATAATCAACTAAGAATTCAAACTATCAAAAAATAGAGATACTGAATCAGAGCAAAAAGCATCAGATTTCATTGATAGAGAGAATACGATTCTGCCACAATCCACAAAATGAAACAAAAACAGTTAAAACATGAGCAACAAACAAAAAATTCCGAATCAGGGTCAGTGAAAATTCTAGGCAGGCTAGGAAATTAAGGCTTGGAAAAACTGCAGACCTGGTTCATTTAGCCAAGATGGATGGTTCAGCAGACTTAGAAACAGATGAAGACTTCTTTGAGGAAGTCTTGGCTTTCTTGGGCTTAGGGGTCTGAATCTCTACCTCTGCCACTTTTTCACTTTGATGGACCAGGTCCATCTCATCCACTTCAATAGCCTCAATAGGATCAACAACCTTTTCTTTCCCTTTTCCACTCTTTTCTTACTCTCCTCTAAAAGCTCTGTTCAACTCTTCCTCACTTTGCTTTACCTTTCTCCTTGTAGTTCTTCCTTTTGGAAGAGAAATATTAGAAGTCTCAGAAGGAGCAACTTTTCTTTTCTTACTTTCTCTTGTTGTTCTAGACGTTTGAGCTTTAGGAGTTCTTTTCTTCTTTGGCTTGTAATTATCGCCTAACATTTTCAGCAGATCCGCCAGGGTTTCCTAAGTAGATGAACCAGGTTCATCTGTACCTTTCTTAAATTTACTAACCCTTCAGCGGTTTCTCCCGATTCACTTCCCCCTGCGTTCTTGCTACTTTCTTCCTCCTTTTCTGGATCAGCTCCACAAATAGCCATTCTAAAAGATTCAGAGGTGGGTGAAGAATCATCCACTTCTTTCCCTTTTCCCGTTCTCATTACTCCGTAATCCCTCACTCTCATTTTTTCTTAATTTAATTTTTACCACCTATTCTTATTGTTTCCGGCAACTCCACATCTATTACAGACCCAACCAGTATGAACCTATTTTCTAAGTTTTTCAGCAACATCAGAGATGACCTCAGAAGAAGGACTTGGGACAGATATTACCTGAGTCATCGAAAATTTGGGAATGGTTTTGTAAGGGAGGGGATGTCTTGAATGAACTTTTAGTTTTGAATTGACGGTTAAGGCTTCCCTAGAATCTAGGTATTTTAATTTGGTGAGGATTTTTTTTGAAACAAAAATGGTTCAAAGTCAAATGGATAGGCTTTGAAAAGATTTTGAGTTTGGGCAGAGTTCTGCTCATGATTTAATTATTAGTATTTCAAAATGTGCAGAGTGTAGAACACATACCTCGTCTTTCAGATGAACCAGCACGATGAACCAGGTTCATCATTTTAGAATCCTCTTGATCAAGCCTCAATTTGCAAAGATAGAAAAAATTTCATTTGTGATTAGTGAGTCATATCAAAACACGGCATAAAAGTATACTTTTTATAGTATGAGGCTGAGCAATTGTTAATCTGATTATTTACACCCGTTTCAGACTTTTCTAGCCAAATTTTTTCTTTGTTTTCATTTTCTTTAATGTATTTACATTCTAAAATGGTTCAATTAAGTGATCTTAATCATCCCTAATAATAACCTCTTCCTTTCAAAATGCTCTCTACTCAGTGCTTTTGTAAAGATATCTGCATGGTTTCATAACCAACTAGTTACTCCTTGATGTTCCTTTATTGCTTTGTTGTTGTGGAACAGGTTCAGGTACAGGTTCCAATGAAGTTTGGGAATTATTTTGTTCTATTCCCTCTATCATGTTGCCCGGGATGGATGAACCTGTTCCATCACCTGTTCCTTCCTCCAGTGTTGCTTTAGTTTGGACTGAGTTTCTGACCAGCCCAATTTCTTCATCATCTTGTTCATTACCAACCCCAGTTATTTCACATTTCTTTCCGTTTCCAAAGGAGACATTTCCTCTTTGAGGTCCTCAAGTGAAAGGAACTAGTCCTTGTTGCCAGTCATGTGTTTTGAGCAGCCACTATCCATGTACCATATTTGGCTACTACCTTTCACTTGAATCTACAAAAGAAAATCAGGGGTTAGTCTTAGGAAGCCAAACTAGTTTGGGCCCCTTTCTATAAGCAAAAGGATGAATTAAATTCTTTTTAGCCCAACTTGGTAGCCAATTCTTCCATCGAACAAAACTTTTGTTCTTTTGACTGGCCTTTTCTTTTGCATTACATTCACTTTTAAGGTGATCAGTCTTACCACAGTGAGTACAGATCTTGTTCTCAGGAAGAGTGAGGTACTTGCTTTTAGGATCCCACTTAGGTAGCGGATTCCCAAAGCCAAGTCCTCTTCTATTGCTACTATGATGTTCCTATAGCCATGTCAAAGCATCAGAGGACCTGTTCCATTTGCTAGTTTTATCTAGTTCATGCTTGACCTTGCTTAGATCCTCCTTAAGAACTCTTATCTGCTCATCTCTTTTGTACAGCTCGTCTTTCATTTTTCCTAGGTTTTCTTCTAATGTGAGTTGTGTGTGATCAGCTTTGTTTCTACCTGTTCCTAATTTCAGTTTAGATTTTCAGATCTTAGCTCTAGGACAGTGGTGTCAAGTTATGAACCTGGTTCTTTAACTCAACATTTTTACTATCACTTTCTCTAGCCCTAAGTTCCAGATTTTTGCACTTAGCTTTCAAAATCACACACTCCTTAGACAGTTGTTTCTTTTCATTGTTTATATCCTCAGATTCATCAATGAAATCCAGGAGTAACTCGGGTAGCCTTTCTTTAGAAAAAAATTATACTTACCTCAGATTCCTCATCGGATTCTCCAATTGCCATAATTGCTTGTTCATCTCCATCTTCATCATCTGACTCCTCATCTGAACTTTCACCCCAAGCAGAAACCATTGCCTTTGTTGATGTTCTGTTTTTCTTGGGTTGAACCTATTACTTCTTCCTGTTCCTTCGTTCAGCTCTTCCTTCTTCCATTCAATTTGCCATTGAGGGCAGTTTTTGATGTGTGATCAGTCTTGCCACACTTGTAACACCCCTCATTGGTATGTTTTGCAAGAACCCTTGGTTTGTTGTAGCTTCCAATTCTTGAAGGAACATTTTCTCTCATTAGGTACTTCTTGAAGTCCTTTGTGATCATGGTCATTTCATCCTCCTCTAAATCAGCTTCTTCAGTGATTTTGAATGCCAAACTCCTTTCCTTATTGGGACCATCCATCTTCATAGTCTGCCTTCTAAGTTCATAGGCAGTGAGATTTCCAATCAGATCATCCAGCTTGAGAGTTGCAATGTTCTTAGATTCCTGAATGGCTGTAATTTTGCTTTTCCAAGAGACTGGCAAGACCATTCTCAGAATTTTCTCAACCTTGTCTTCTTCAAGAATGACCCTTCCAAGAAACTTGAGTTCATTGGTCAGTGTAGTGAACCTTGTATACATCTCTTGGATGATCTCTCCTTCCTTCACGGTGAAATTCTCATATTGAGAATATAGTAGAGTTCCTCTTGACCTCCTCACTTGAGGTGTTCCTTCATGAGCCACTTGCAAAGTGTCCCAAATTTCTTTGGCAGTGGTACAACTTTAAATTCCGCTATACTTGTCTGGACCGATTCCCCACACAAGCCACTTCTTGGCCTTAGCATTTTTCTCCCACTTTCTCAAATCCTCAGCAGTGCAGTCAGCTCTAGTCTTTGGCACATATACTCCTTCAGCAGTCTTCTACATGGTGGCTAAAGGACTGTCAGTGACTATGTCCCATAGTTCATAGTTTTCTCCAATTAAGTGATCCTTCATCCTATTCTTCCACCAGGAGTAGTACTGGTCATTGAAGAGTGGAGGCCTAACAGTTGATTGTCCTTCCCAGTTCCCAGGTGGTGCACTCATCTTGATCTTTTCCTAAGGTGTTAACCTCTTCAAGGAGAACCCTCTCTGATACCAATTGATGGTTTATACGTCAATACCACGCAAGAGGAGGGGTGATTTGTGTGGAGTCCAATTTTTGAGTGTTGTCGTTATAGAAGGACCTGGTTCTTCTATGTGTTCCAACTCGTACTGTTGCGGAATAATAAATGCAGAAAAGTAAAGAACATAGAGATTTTTACGTGGAAAATACCCGACTCAAAAGGTGAAAAACCACGACCTACTACTCAGTAGAATTTTCTCCAAACACTTCACTACAAATCTGAGACAACAACATTTACAAAATAAACTCTTTTGTAAACCTAAGGATTAACTCTAACCCTTTGTGGCAAACTAGCCTCTAGCTATTTGCGACAAACTTCAAGTTAACTATAACTTGAACACTCAGTACCTCTTACACTTGCTTCTAGATAAAGCTGAAAGGTACAATTTGTAATCACCTACTACAAATAAACTAGACTAAAAGACAACAGATGGAATTGGTTCTTCTAGCTGGTTCAAGTAGCTCCAGATTCGCACTCTCCAATTTGGCTCGAACTGGTTGCAAAATTTCTTCACGAATTTTTCTCTCAATTATTGATAAATTTCTACTTTTTTGCTTTTATTTACAATAAGAACAATCTGCAATTTATAGGAGTTAGTATATCACGAATTAACTAGAATCCTAATGCAACTCTTCCTTGGTAGAAGAGTTCTAGTCAAACTCAACTCCTAAATCCTTCCTTATCTTAGATTCTGTTCTTATTGAATAAGGAGTCCTTCTCTAATTTCGTTTTTGCAATCTTTTCGATCAGAAGATATCTCAATATTACCAGAATATATTTATCTCATGCATGTGCATCTCATGTGCCTTTGACTATGCTGGTCTATGTCACTTGTGATGGACCTAGTTCATCTCGGAGTTCCTTTGTCAATCTTCAAAACTATTTCCTTTCTTGGGCCAACAACTGGCCCTTAAATACCGGTGGAAGGCCAAAAACCATGGTAACTCATACTTGTCTCATTTTTGCTTTTCACGCTAAGAAATTGATTGACTCCTTCTCCTTTTTTCCTGATATCAGGTCTACATACAAGCTCAGTTTCCGTCCCCGAGGAGGACGTTTTGGCTGATACTGTGAACGCGACGAGGTTTCTTCACGAGGTGCTTACTCTAACAGGTGTCTTTGGGCTTGCTTCGGGCACAAGTGTTTCTTCACGGAGTTCCCGGCTGGAGAACAAGCAACCGAAAACAAGGCATTCCTCTGCAGCCGAAAGGGAAAAATAAGAGGGCAAAGAGTGGTTCCCCTGCATCGTCTTTTGAAAGTCGTGGCCCTCTGCCTACGATGTCCATTGATACCGTGATAATTGACGATGATGGAGAAGCTAGCGAGGAAGGAACTTCTCTACATAGAAGATGGCGTCCTTCCTCAACTCAACAGATTGCTCAATCTGTTGAGTTAGTTAAACTAGCTGGGGATGATGTCTCGGTGCTCTAGGGGAGTATGAAATGGTGGAAAATGCAAACTCCCCCTTCCGTGTCCCAGTCGCCGCACCTGGTATTTTAGGGCAAAGTACCGGCTCCCTCCCGTCCTTGGCTGACGAGCAACCAACAACCAGCACTACGTTTGTTGCAGCTGCTTCTCACTCTTCAACTCCATCATCTTGATTTCCGTCTTCACCAACACCAACAACTGGTACATCATTTCCACCTTCATCAACTCTTCCACCAGCAACTGCTACATCATCTCTACCGGCCGCGCCTGCCCGAGAAAAGGGTGTCATTTGCCCCAGTCCCAGTTCATGGGAATTTAGGGCAAAACTTTCTCCCCTCTCAGAAGATCCGAAAAGGAGGAGGAGCGTTACTCTCTCGGTCTCCACCAGATGTAATTTGCTATCCTGGCTAGTGGAACTTGCTAACTATCTGAAGCCTTTGGCTTCAAAAAAAGATTAGGAAAAGATATAGGCTCTCTCGGGAAAGTTCTTGTTGAACAATGCCATGCACAACGCCGCAGCGGTAGATTTCTTACTTCCTTTGTTATTCCCTTTGGTTTTGCCTGAAAATATCCTAAGTTTTCCTTTCTTGCTTTGTAGGCCAACTTTCTTTCTTTTGAGGGCCTCCAAGGTTGATTCGGGAAAAGGAAGAACTTACCTCCGCACAGAATCAATTTTTGGCTGAGCGGGAGCAAACTATCGCTCGCCTCTCAGAATTGGAGACCAAAGTTGCTGAGGCTGTTGTATTGGAGGCTCGTTTACAGCAAAGCGAGTAGGAAGTGGTAACTATTAGCTAAGAGATTGGCCCGCTGAGGGTTAGATTTGACGAAGCCAGGGCCAAATGGGATAAAGTTCATAACGTTGTTCCTAATGCAACCGACCACGATGCTGCCTCCGCTGAAAAATTGAGTAACTTAGGGGCAGCCTTGAAATCCAAAACTGAAGAACTTGCTGCTGCGAGGGAGAAACATGTCCAGTTGGAGGAGAAGTATAGGAAAACTATCGAGAACAATAGGCTATTTAGTTCAACTGTCCATGACCCTGTTGTTAGCTTCAGATCCGTTAGATCCACCCGAAAAAGCCTTTCTACCGAGGTAACCTAACTCAAAGAAGAACTTAAGTGTCGAACGACTTCCCTTCGTTGTTGAGAAAACTTACACTATCTACAACATGAGGAGAAAAACCTTGGAAGATTCCAAAGCTGGTATCATTGACTTTGATGCTGAAATTGCTAAGGACCGTGATCTCGAGTTAGCCGCTAAAAATGGTCTCTCGGTAGAGCTTGTTTCTTCCAATTCTTCAGGTTCCGGTTCCGAAACTTTGGGAACTGAAGAGGAAGCAAAATGCGAAGATGTTGAAGGACAAACTGGCGAGGGCAAAAATGTTGAGCCATCGGCGGATCCATCCACTTCCCCTAGGGGTGCAGACACTTCTCTTCCCCCGGGTTTCGTAGATGCAACAATTTAGCTTTTCTTTTCTTTTTCCAATTCTTGTATTTGTGCCATTTAGGAATGTTATATAAAAACATCTTTTTTCTCAACTATTGTTTGAGTCTTTCTTTCGTTTGAACATTTATGCAAGTTTACATTCTCTTCTTTTTACTTAATAGTTTTGCGCAAGTTTTATTGTTTGCGTCTTATTATGTGAAGCCTTAGGTGTATTTTTCCCGAAAATTTTTGATTCTGGGCATAAGTTCTTCCGAAATCAACCCTTTTACATGAGGGTTTTCATAAGATAGGGCCCTCTTATGTTTATGGTTCTCTTGAAGAAGACGTCTCCTGTTCATTACGGCACAAGCATTTGAAGTACTTTTTTAACTTTCAAATGATAAAATCAATTCATCAATCAGACAAGAAACAAGATAGAAAATAAAAGGACTTTACTTTATTCCTTTCATTTTGAAAAAGTACATAAGCATTCGTTATGTTACAGAGAAATTGTCATTTCTTGTGGCTAATTAGTACAACTTATTTCTACGGGGCTGGCCGCGCAGTCCCCGGTCCCGATGACATAATTATGTTCCTGATTTTTGTACTCCGGTCGATGTTGCAGTCATTGTTGCTGCATTATCATATCATCCCCCCCCCAAGTATTCAAATGCGAAGCATGCGAATTGGAACACTAGGAATCTTACACCTTCAAGGATCCGACTAATGAATTGCTAGGAAATCCTCCACTTAGTAACAAACTTCGCTTTCCCTTACGAATTTATGCTATCGAGAAAAGGACTATCTAACAATCATCTAACGGTTTGCACTTGTGAACGGTGGGGGTAATCTTTGCTATAGCAAACTTATTTTCCCGGTGGGAATTTTGTTATAGAACCAAAGATTATCTAATCGCCCCTGAGTGGCTCTTCGCATATGTGCCTTGTTAGTAAAGGTCTTATTGCTGCCGTTGAAGTTTTGTTCGTAGTATGCTTTCCATGGCTTCCTCGTTAAAAATCTTGCCTGAAAAATCCAATTGGGACAAAATCTGGATGATAGGAAAAAGAGAGCAGCGCATACTTCCAGTATAGACGATGTTTGTCAGCAATAATATCTCTTGAGGTGCGCCACATTGCAATTGCTCGGCAACTTTTCTCCATTTTGATTCTATAACTCATACGAACCTTTCCCGGTGACATCCAAGATCCGATAGGGACCTTCCCAGGTCGGGCCTGACTTCCCTGCGTTGAGTTCCCGAGTGTTTTGGGTTACTTTTCTTAAAACCAAATCTCCTACTTTAAAGTAACAAATGTTGAAACTTAGATTGTATCTTTCCATTATTTGCTTTTGTGCCTCCATCCTTACACGTGCCAAGTCCCTGAGCTCATCGAGTAACTCCAAGTTGACCAGTATCACTTCATTGTTTGCTTCTTCGCTTTCTTGGAAATAACTTAAGGTAGGCTCCCCTACTTCCACCGGAATCAAGGCTTCAGATCCGTACACAAGAGAAAGGGAGTTTCCTCCGGTCGATATGCCCATAAGACTCCAAGTAGTTCCTCAAGCCATTTACCTTTAGCTGCTTCCAACCTTTTCTTGAGGTATTGTATGATCACTTTGTTTGTTGACTCCGCTTGACCATTTGCACTCTGATGATAGAGTGATGATGTGATCCTCTTTGTTTTAAAGTCTTCGAGGAACATTGTTATCTATACGCTAACAAAGTATGGAACATTGTGGCATGATATCTCTTTTGGTATTCCAAACCTACAGATTATGTTTTCCCACAAGAAATCCACCACTTGCGTTCGCCGATCTTCTTATAAGGACCTCCTTCCACCTACTTAGAAAAATAATTAGTTAAAATCAATAGAAATCTTACCTTACCAGGAGGCGGGGGCAGCGGTCTGACGATGTCTCCCCCACTTCATGAACGGCTAACAGAGACAAGACTGAATGTAGTGGTTTCGCCCGTTGATTTACTTGCGCTGCGTAGTGTTGGAACTTACCGCATTTTTGTACGAAAGCTTTGGCGTCTTGTTCCATGCGGGGCAAATCATATCTTTCCCTTACAAGTTTTAACACTAAGGAATCTGCGCCAGAATGGTTTCCACATATCCCTTCATAGACCTCTCGTATATCATAATTTGCTTCGGATGCTCCCAAACATCGGGCCAGCAGGCCTTGAAAAGCTTTTATGTACAATTGTCCTCCTTTAAAGTTATACCATGCTGCTTTGACACGCAGTGCCTGAGACGCCTTGAAATCTTTGGAGAATTTCTCGTGCTCGAGATAATCGATGATCTCATTCCTCCAGTCCCAGACCAAATTAGTAGCCTTTACCTCGTAATAGCTATCTGCATCCATGACCAAGTGCATCAGTTGTACTTTCATCCCAAATTCTGATCCCTTAATTTTTATTGACGAGCCGAGGTTGGCCAGTGCATCTACTTCTACATTTCCTTCCCTCGGGATGTGAGTAATCGAACACTCCCGAAATCGAGCCAGTAGATCCTGGACCTTCACCACGTATTGTTTCATGCACTCGTCTTCAGTTTCAAAGATCCCGTAGACTTGATTTATGTTGGAGGCTCCATCCGTGAATAAGGTCCAAACTCACGATGTCGATTCTGACACCATGACTGCTTCTTTGGTTGCTTGAGGCAGCAATCCAGACTAAAATCAGCCACAAAGTCATCCAAGACTTGTGACTTAATCGCGGTTTTTATATTCTATGTTGGATTTACTCATTTCGACGGCCCATTGTCCAGCCTAAAGGATATTCTGTAGGGAAAATGTGGTCACCACAGATATCGGATGACATTAGAATTAGGGTCTCAGCTTCCGAGCGGTGACTACGAGAGCTAAGGCCAGCTTCTCCAAGTGCGGGTAGCGAGTTTCTGCTCCTGTTAAAATTTTACTAACATAATAAATGGGAGATTGCCTGCCTTCATCCTCTCGGACCAAAACTACACTTACCGCTACTTCTGAGACTACGAGGTATCTCAACAGTATTTTACCTTCCTTCGGTTTCAAAAGTAATGGAGGGCTTGAAAAATAACTTTTTAAATCTCTCGTAGCCTACTGGCACTCTGGGGTCCATTCGAAGTTGTTTTTCTTTTTGAGTAGCGCGAGGAAACGGTGGCATTTCTCTGATGACCGAGAAATGAATATGCTCAAAGCGTCCATTCTCCTCGTGAGTCTTTGGACTTCTTTCACTCTTGACAGCTAACCGTGAATGACTTAGATTTTGTTGATCTTATCGGGGTTTACCTTGATCCCCCTTTTTGATACCAGAAATTCTAAGAACTTACCGGAGCTGACCCCGAAAGTGAACTTTTCGGGGTAAGCTTCATATTGTGCTTCTTTAGGATGTCAAAAGTTTCTTGTAGATGCTTAAGGCGATCACCTGCATTCAAAGACTTAACAAGCATATCGTCTATATAAACTTTCATAGTTTTTCCTATTTATTTTTCAAACATCTTGTTTACGAGCCGCCGATAAGTGGCTTCGGCGTTCTTCAACCCGAAGGGGATCAAATTATAGCAATATGTACCGAAATTCGTAATAAACAAAGGTTTTTCCTGATCCTCCAAGTTCATCTTAATTTGGTTGTACCTGGAATAAGCATCGAGGAAACTCATTAACTTGTGCCCGGGCGTAGCATCAATCGTTTGGTCGATGTTTGGCAATGGGAACGAGTCTTTGGGGCACGCCATTCAAATCTTTATAATCTACACACATGGGAAATTTATTTTTCTTCTTAGAAACTACTACTACATTAGTTAGCCAGTTTGGATACTTTACCTCTTCTTTGACGAATTTGTTCATGGCATTCGCAATAGGGCGTTTCTTTTGTATTACTGGAGGGATGTTGGGATCCAAACTTAGCTTGTGTATGACCACTTCCGCTGAGATACCTGTCATGTCTGCATGTGACCAAGCAAAGCAATCGACATTAAATTTAAGAAATTCAATAAAGCCGGACCTGAGCTCAGGGTGCAGTCCTATCCCCAAGTGGAATTTCATTTCTAATAATTCTTCAAACAATGAAACTTGCTCAAGCTCTTCCGCTGTGGAGTTTGTTGCATCCGTCTCTTCTGGTACGTGGAAATACCTTGGCACTTGATAAGATTCTGACGCCTCTACCACTAGGCTAACTCCATTTGATTCGGGAGCGAGCGCCGGTTCCTGTAGTTTCTATGTCGCATGTTCCTTTCATTTGCAACTAGAAATTGAAATTTCATTCATCTCCCTTGTTGCCAGTTTATCACCCCTTATCTGTTTGATTCCCTGGGGCATTGGAAATTTCAGCAGTTGATGATACGTTGATGGTACAACTCTCATCTTGTGCAACCATGGTCTTCCCAGAATAATATTATATCCCATGTCACCATCTACCACTTCAAAAAAGAGTCATTTCATCACCCCTTCGGTGTTCGTGGGCAACACAATATCTCCTTGGGTTATCACACTCACAAGGTTGAATCCGGCAAGGAGCTTTATGGCCGAAATGATGCTTCCAGTGAGTTTAGTCTGCTCCAATACTCTCCGTTGTATAATGTTGGTTGAACTTCCTGGATCCACCAAAACACGTTTGATTTTAAAGTCAAGCCCATTTAAAGAAATTACTAATACGTCGTTGTGTGGTAGCAACAATCAGTCTGCGTCTTCCTCCATGAAAGTGATGTCGTCTTTAGAAACTTCTCGGAGTAACTTGCAATGGGTTATTGATACATTCATCTTTTTTTCTGCCAAGAAGGTGACCACGTTGATTCATTCCCCCCCCCCCCAAGATCATGTTGATCGTCCGTTGAGGAGGATCTTCTCCTGCCTTCGAGGGTTCCGTATTATCTCGGTTGCGACCATAGTTGTTCTTGGCCCGATCACTTATGAATTCTCTGATATGCCTATCTTCAATAGTTGCCACATCTTCCCGGAGATGTCAGCAGTCCCCAGTTCGGTGGCCATTCATCTCGTGGTTTTCACACCACAATTTGGGATCCTTTTGTCTAGGATCGGATATAGTTGGCTTCGGGAACTATGCTTTTTTTGATGTTTCTCATGACTGACACCAACTCTACTACACTAACGTTGAAATTGCACTTTGACAGCTTGGGGTTGGAAGGATCCCACGTACCTGACGCTTCTTTGTCCTGCAATGAATTGTTCCGACCGCGATCAATCCTTCTATCGATGGTGAACCTGTCCGTCGACCAGAAGCCTCTATCGCGACCTTAGGTCCGTTTGTAGGGCGATAAACGGTACCTCAAATTTATTGTCTGTCCGTGTCAAGATCGTTTTTTGATTTTTCTCTGTTCTTCTCCCCCTCCTTTTGTTGATGATGGGAAGCCAACCTGATTATCTTTGATCTTTATCTTTGATTCGTACCGGTTGTGGACTTTCACACAAGTCGTTGCTTGAAACTCAAGCAGGCTTTCCTTTAATTTTTGGGAAGCGCCTGAAATTCTCGGATTCATCCCCTTAGTGAATGCTTCAGCCGCCCATTTATTCGAAATAGCTGGTAGCAACATTCTTTCCTTTTGGAATCGGGTAACGAATTCTCGCAACAACTTGAATTCTCTTTGTGCAATTCTAAATATGTTGGCTTTTCAGGCCTGCACCTTTCTGGCCCTGACATGAGCCTTACTAAAAGAATCTACGAGCATCTGAAAGGAATCTATGGAATGCTCGGGTAACATTGAATACCACGTCAAGGGTCCCCTTGTGAGAGTCTCTCCAAATTTCTTCAGCAAAACATATTCAATTTCTTGAGGAGCTAAATCATTCCCCTTCACCGCCGTTGTAGGTGGTAATATGCTCTTGAGCGTTTAAAGTTTCATCATACTTTGGCACATCAGGCATTTTAAACCATTTCAGGATTAATTCTGGTACTGTGCTTGGCTTGTATGGCAATTGAGTATACTTCTTTGAGTCTGGACTTTTTAGCACCGGTGGTGCACTGGGATTTGGTCCATGTGGGCATTAACTTCCCTCATAAACCATAAGAGTTCATTCTTGAAGGGATCATTTTTTGTTATTGGGGCCGGATCCGCTCCCCCAGCCCCATCAGAGCCAACTTCGCCCCTTGGGGTGTTGTTGTCGACCCTCTACGTTGTTTGATTTGTGGGAGCGCTGGGAGGAACCAAACCTCGTCTATTTGCGTTATTCGAAGCCCCTGACAGCGCCTGCTTCAACTCCATCATAACCTTATCCTGTCGTGTGAGCTGGTCTAGAATGATCACTTGTTGTTCTTGTAGGACCCTTACCGCAATAACAACATGTTCCTCTTCAACATCATCGGGGGTTGCTTCCCGAACATGTTGTGGGTACCTCTTGTCATGGACCAGTGTAGCATTGTTTTCCTTATTGTGGGTGTCAGTGGCTGAATCCTCGAGGTGAGGCCGGTCTCCTTGAACCTCAGGATTGCGTGCGTTGTTAACACCATGTTCTGCCATTTCTTATGATTTTTTGCTAAGATGAATAACCAAAACACGTTAGTAAAAAAGACAAGGATCAACTTAATTACACGGCTGTCTAGGCCCCACAGTGAGTGCAAAACTATTTTCCTGCAAAATGGTACAATTAAATTTATACATGGTTTCTAGATAAGTGAATTAATTTGATCCTGAAATAATTAAATAATTAAGGAAATTCACAATACTTAGCCGTGAAATGAAGATAATATCGCGAAGAATAATGATTCAGGAGCAGAGCTTTCGGGTACAATAGAGATGAAAACAAACATGAAAGTAAAATTGTATAAAGCTTTTTATTAATTATAGCGGTAGATTTGCCAAGAAAGTCGTGTCCTTTACAATGATAACTGAGCTCACTTTTTATAGTTGCACCAAGGGAACAAGGTCCTGGGATCATGCCCTTCTTTAATGTAAATTTTGAGGGCCATTGAAGAGGGTGTAACGGTGAGCATAAATTCTCTATAACGGGCAGCGCACTAAATGCTATGAAATATTCTCCAATAAATATTATCGGGTGAAGAGTATTTATTGCATCTTTATGAGCGTTGTGACTGATGGGACAATTGCCTTCAGTTTTAGCTATCCCATGTTTTAGGTTCACGTGTTCCTTTTTTGGACGGCAACAAAGCGTAGAATATTTTACCCTATACAAGCAGGATATAAAAAGCATCCCGCATTCATGGAAGGTCGTAAAAGGGTCCACAAAGGAGTATTTTTTCAAAAACTTTAAGCATATTTTTCATTTTAGCAAAAACTATTTAAGAAATTCACCTATTTACTAAACCAATGATTTGAACCGTAGTAGTTAACCGGAGATCGGACGGAGAGCTATCCTCTTTTTTCTTATTATGAACTAGTTCAATATTTACAATACAATAATATGTATGCCAATAATTTTGTTTAAGTTGATGCGCAGGTCCAGCTAACATAGCACTTCTTTGGCTTAATAACTGACAAGCAAAATCTTTCATTCTTATAGTTAAATGTGACCCACACTAAGAAGGGACCCTTATATGATTCAAATATCAACCAAAATTTGTTGTCACATTTTCAAAAGGAGAAAGGCAAACCAGAAAATCATTTTTGAATAATGAAATATTTACTGTACTTCAAAGGTTTATGCTTTTTGTTGAGGTTAGTTACAAACTGAACATGTAATTTTGTTGTTAGTTTTGACTAGCAGCAACTAGAGGCTTCTTTTACCGGCATCTCATTGTTAGTATTTACTATAAATTATGTGTATTGTTATTGTATTCTATAGGGAACAATTATTTATTTATTTATCCAATTCAATAAAGTTTTATTTTAAATAGATCATGTATTTGTGTGTATGTCATTTGCTTATGTAGTAGATGATTTAATGTATAGAGTTTAGCTTATACGCGAAAGATTTAATCATCGGTTCTTATAAGTCATAAAGTTTATGTTCACAATTTAATGATGGAATTAGACAAACCATCGAAATGGTTGTAGCACAAGATTAAATACAATTTATCTTGATTATGGAAATGGTTTAATCCGATTTCTTATGCTAGTACATTTTGTATGCATTGAACGGATCAAGAAGAGATAAGTATTTTATATTTACTTAATAAAATAATTTTTCAAGCCCATTCATGTACCTATACTTTTAATCTTGATATAATTATTATTAGTTGTGTGTGTCTTTTATTGTTTTGATTTATTAAACGTCAAGATGCTTTCGTGGGTCAATAAGCATGGTAAATTGGACAATAATGATATACATTGGTGAAAAAATAATTAGTTAATAAAATCCATTTCCCGGCTTTGAGATTGACGATACTCTTTTATGAAAACTTATCAGTTTCTATGTGTAAACCCAGTCGACAGATTTTGTATACGACACATGAAATAAGTTAAGCGAATGTAATGACCCGATCGGTCGTTTTGCTTTTTAGAACCACATTTCCCTAAATAAGACTCCTCATATGTGCTTTTACTGTTTTATGACTTGTGGGGATGATTAGTGTGGGATTTGGAAGGGTTCGGGTTGAAATCGGAGCACTTGGTTCCTTAAGGTTGGCTGAAAAGGCTAAGTTTGACTTCAGCCAACATTTTGAGTAAACGACCTCGGAATCAGGATTTGATGGTTTCAATATGTTTGTATGATGATTTCGGACTTGGGCGTATGTTCGGATTGGGTTTTGGATGACCCGGGAGCAATTTAGCGCCTAATAGCGAAAGTTTGCTCCTTGAAGGTTTTGAAGTTCATTAAATTTGGTTTTTGGTAATAACAGGGTCCAAATGGAATTCCCTGGCCAGGAATAGTTATGTATGGTGATTTAAGACTTGCACGCAAAAATTTGGTGTCATTCCGAGTAGTTTAAGTATGATTCAGCGCGTTCGAAGCGATTTGGAAACTTGAAGTTCATATTTTGATTCAATTTGGTTTTGGGGTGTAATTCTTGATTTTGTTGTTGTTTTACGTGTTTCGAGAGTTCAAGCAGGTCTGTATTATGTTTATAGACTTGTTGGTGTAGTTGGACGGGGTCCCGAGGGGCTTGGGTGAGTTTCGGACCACCTGGAGCTAAGTTTAAGAAACCAGATTTTCCAGTTCTGGTTTCCTTCTTCGCGGACGCGGGAGGGCCATCGCGTTCACGAAGAAGGATTTTAGGGCTGTGGGAAATTTCCCTTCGCGTTTGCGATAAGGCTCTCGCGTACGCGAAGCCTGGTCAGCCTAGGCCTACGCGCTCGCGAAGCCCCCTCCCCCCTCGCGTTGGCATAGAGGAAATAGGGTCGGGGAGGGCCAGTGAACCTTGCTCTTCGCGTTCGCGTTAGAGTTGTCGCATTTGTGATTCCCAAGAATCTTAGGCCTTCACGAACGTGAGGTTTCTTCCGCGTTCGCAAAGAAGGCGAATTTAGCTGGGCAGAATCCTTGTCTTAAATATGGGACTTAGACATTTTTCTCCCATTTTTCACACACTTGGGCGATTTTGGAGCTTCAAAAAGGGAATTTCAACCTAGCATTGAGGGTAAGTGATTTCTACTAATGTGATTATGGGTAGATTTTAACATGTAAATTTGTAAAATTTATGGATTAGAAAAAAAACCTAGGTTTTGATAAAAATGGGATTTAACCATGAAATTGGTTATGGAATTTAGTAAAAATAATATATTTGAGTTCATGAGGTCATAGGTAACAACTTTATTAAAAACTTTCCGGAATCCGAGCACGTGGGCCCCGGGGTGAATTTTAGGGATTCTTCAAATAGGCTTGGAAAATCACTTTGATAGTTAGGATATGAACTTTTGAACATGTATTTATCATTTTATATAATATTTGACTACTTTCGAGTCGTTGGGCAACGAATTGAGGGTTTGAGCACAATCTAAAAGTAAACTTTGAGACGAGGTAAGTCTCTTTTCTAACCTTGTAAAATGGAATTAACCCCATAGGTGAATTAACTATTATGTGTTCCTATTTGTGGGGGATGTGTACGCATGAGATGACGAGAGTCCGTACATAGCTACTAATTATGCTATTGTCCGGGTAATCTAGGACTCATATCATGCTATACTTGCAATGTTAGTACCCTACTTGTAAACTTAATTGCTTAAGCCATATTGAAATTTGATAAAGGAATTGCAAAAGGTTAAATTTCACTTACTTGAAGTTATGAATGTGACACTTGACTGTTATTGAGAATTTGTGTTTTGTTTAAAGTATTTTCTTTTGTGGATCGGGACAAAAGCCTCGGTAGCAAATGGTTCGTGTCGTTCGACCCTCGGCAGTGCACATTTTAAATATTTTATGTTGGATCGGGTCGTACGACCTCAGCATAATCTGCGCATGATAAATCTTTGGAACCATTTATAATTGATATTGCTTCATTGGCTTGAGAGATAAACTGTTAAATGATGAAAATAAATTCGGGACTTAATAATTATGAAAAGATTATTTACTATTTCCTGTTATTGAGTTTTCAGTATTATTCATGAAAATCATGTTTAATTATAATTTTGACATATTATTGTTAGCCCATAGTAAAGTGTTAAGTCGACCCCTTGTTACTACTTTTTTGAGGTTAGACTGGATAGTTACTGGGTACATGTTGTTTATGTACTCACGCTGCACTCCTGCACTTAATGTGCATGATCTGAGGCAGGTGCATCTGGTTATCAGTCTGGCGCGCACGCTTGATCCCTGTCACGAGACTATACGGTGAGCTGCCTTCCGAGCCGTTCTGCAGAAGCCAGAGTCTCTCTTTGTTTTATTGTTCTGTCTATTTAATTTCTGACAGTTGAGTAGTACATTTTTTTTGTATATTCTACGAGTAGCCATACTCTTGTGACACCAGGTCTTGGCACACACTAGTAGACTGTAGTTTTTGGATCAATCCTATGGTTATGAATGTATTCAGTTGCCTTAGCTTCATTTATTTTAAATCTGTATTTCTTAAATCTTTTTGAATTAAGGAAAGTTTAATTACTTGGAAATTTATTTAAAAGAGAAATAGCGTGGTTAGTTCACCGTTGGCTTGCTTAGCGACGATGTTGGGCGCTACCACGACCTATCATAGAAATGGGTCGTGACCACATGGTATCAGAGCACTAGGTTCACGTAGGTCTCACAAGTTATGGGCAGGCCTAATAGAGTCTGACGGATCAGTACGGAAACGTTCGTACTTATCTTCGGGAGGCTATAGGGTGTTAGGAAACTACTCTTTCTTCATCTCCTATCGTGCAATTGATAGTGTAGTAAGTTTCTTTCTCTTACTGTCTCACATATGGTGAGAACGCACACGCCAGATGTTCCGGACTCGGTAGGAACTGCTCCCCCTATTCCTAGAGGTCGAGGTAGAGGACGGGGGAGGGAACCAACCCAAGGTAGGGGACGAGTATGTCCCAAAGTTTCCCCAGTCATACCACCAGTGTATCTTGTAGAGGATCCCACGATTAAGGAGCAGGGCAAAGTGCATGTTGCAGAACCAGCCCCGGTAGATTTTATGTCAGCATCAGGCTTTCAGGAGGTTATGGGCCGTATGTTGAGGTTCATGGATACTATGACCTAGACTGGTTTTATTCCAGCAGACCCAGCCTCACATCTCAGGCAGGGCGGGGAGCACAGACCCCTACTACCCAGGCTCCGTGACATGCAGTTTCCATATATCAGACCCCGGGTGCACTACCCCTGGGCGAAGCCTAGTTAGTTGCATCAGCTGCACCTGAGCCTAGACCAGCTGCGGTCGGCAAGTCACAAAAGCTATTGGATAGATGGACCAGGATTCACCCTCTTGGCTTCGGAGGTGAGTGACATGAGGACCCCCACGACTTCATTGATAGGTGCAAGGACAGACTGCACAACATGAGTATATTGGAGTCCCATGGGGTAGATTTCACTACTTTCCAGCTTGAGGGAAGGGCCCGTAAGTGGTGGCAATCTTATCTTCTTGGAAAGCCAGGAGGTTCTCCTCCCATGACTTGGGACTAGTTTACACGCCTATTCTTGGAAAGGTATATTCCATCCTCTTAGAGGGAAGAGTTGTGGTTTTAGTTTGAGCAGCTCCAGCAGAGTCAGATGTCAGTGACTGATTATGAGGCGAGATTCTCTGAGTTGTCTCGCCATGTACTTATGAGGCGGAGCGAGTGCGGTGTATTTCTGCGGGGTTACACTCAGGTATTCAGGCTACTATGGCCCGGGAGGTTGAGATGGGGACTTCTTATCAGCTAGAAGTGGAGATAGCTCGGCAGATTGAGGGTTACCATCAGAGAGGTAGAGAGCAGATGCAGAGGGAAAAACAGATCCATTATTTCGGAGAGTTTAGCGGTGCCCCGGCTGGGGCAGAGGTCAGTTCATGAGGGGTCAACCCAGCAGTCCCACATATCCAGTACCGTAGCCTCCTCGGGGTGCTCCAGTATGACCCTAATTCACTGTCATGCCGGAGAGTTATTACCACCCACCAGCTATTCAAGGTTCTTCCAGTGGGTACTCAAGCCACCACGGTTCTTCCAGCGCCTATTTCAGTGCCTTGCCAGAGAGTTCTTACTGCCTACCAGCCATTCAGGGTTCTTCCAGTGGGTATTTAGGCCATCAGGGTCAGACTTCAGGACAGCAGATCACCACACCGAGAGGTTTTTTCGAATGAGGGTATCCAAGTCATGTGCTGAGGTTCTTCCCTAGGCTTCGGGTCAAGGCAGTACAACAGGGTCATTAGCTCATGATTACAGCACCAGCTGTTCGGCCGCCCAGAGGCGGAGGGCAGGCGGGTAGGGGCCTTCCTAGAGGTGGAGGCCAGGCAAGGAGAGGTCAGCCAACTACTGTTCAGACAGGCGGAGGCCAGCCAGTTGGCGCTCCATCTAGGTTCTATGATTTTCCGACCAGACCAGATGCAGTGGCCTTAGATGCCATGATCACAGGTACTATTTCTGTCTGCGGTAGGGATGCTTCGATTTTATTTGATCTAGGTTCTACCTGTTCTTATGTATTTTTTTTGTTTGCTCATTTCCTGGGTGTTCCTTGGAAGTCCATGGGCACTCCTATTTATGTGTCCACTCATGTCCCGTTGTGGTGGATCGGATCTATCGGTCCTGTGTGGTCACATTCTCCGATTATGAGACTAGAGAGAATCTTCTGTTGCTCCATATGACCGACTTAGAGGTTATTCTGGGCTTAGACTTGTTATCTCCATATCACGCCATCCTTGATTACCATGCCAAGACTGTTACATTGGTGATGCTAGAGTTGCCTAGATGGAGTGGAAGGGTTCGTCTGTCAGCACACCTAGTCGGATCATCTCTTTTATGAAGGCTCCACACACGGTCAAGAAAGGTTATTTGGCTTATTTAGCCTCTATTCGGGATACTACCACAGAGACTCTAGCGATTGATTCAGTGCCAGTAGTTCAGGAGTTCTCCGATGTGTTTCCTTCTGATCTTCCAAGCATACCACCAGATCATGATATCGATTTCTGAATTGATTTAGATCCAGG
Source organism: Nicotiana paniculata (assembly GCA_005239505.1). Lineage (NCBI taxonomy): Eukaryota > Viridiplantae > Streptophyta > Magnoliopsida > Solanales > Solanaceae > Nicotiana > Nicotiana paniculata. The sequence continues at coordinate 4,568 of ML363672.1, read as the reverse complement.
TACCCACCCTATATCTATCCCTCCGTACCGTATGGTTCCAAAAGAACTGAAGGAGTTGAAGGAACAACTTGAGGAGTTTCTAGCAAAAGGGTTCGTCAGGCCGAATGTATCACCTTGGGGTGCACCAGTGTTATTTGTGAAGAAGAAAGATGGGAATATGCGTAAGTGCATTGATTACCGCCAGTTGAGCAAAGTCACCATTAAGAACAAGTACCCATTATTTCATATTGATGATCTATTTGACCAGTTACAGGGTGCTAGGGTGTTCTCTAAGATCGACTTGAGATCGTGGTACCATTAGTTGAAGATTCAGGACTCGGATGTTTCAAAGACTGCTTTCCGTACTATATATGGCCACTATGAGTTTTTAGTGATGTCCTTCGGCTTGACTAGCGCCCCAGCAAATTTTATGGATATCATGAACAGGTTGTTCAGCCCTTATATTGATTCATTTGTCATTGTCTTCATTGATGACATTTTGATGTACTCGCGTCAGCATTTGAGAGTGGTGCTTCGGACCTTGCGGAAACATAAGATATATGCTAAGTTATCCAATTGTGAGTTTTGGCTAGATTCTGTAGCATTCTTGGGGCATGTTGTATCAGACGAGGGTATTAAGGTGGATCCCAAGAAGATTGAGGCAGTTCAGAGTTGGCCTCGTACCACTTCGGCGACTGAGATCAGGAGCTTCTTGGGGTTAGCATGTTATTATCGCAGGTTTGTGGAGTGCTTCTCATCCATTGCAACACCTTTGAATAGATTGACCCAGAAGGGTGCTCTATCTCGTTGGTCCGATGATTGTGAGGCGAGCTTCCAGAAACACAAAACAACTTTGGCTACAACGCCGTTCCTAGTGTTACCTTCCGATTCGGGGATGTATATTGTGTATAGCGACGCTTCACACGTTGGTTTGGGTTGTGTATTGATGAAGGAGGGGCGAGTTATTGCATATGCTTCACGTCAGCTGAAGCCCATGAGAAGAATTATCATGTGCAGACTTAGAGTTGGTTGCGATTGTTCATGCTCTTAGGATCTGGAGGTGTTATCGTTATGGGGTGTCCTGTGAGGTATATACTGATCATCGCAACTTGCAGCATTTGTTCAAGAAAAGGGATCTCAATTTGAGGTAGCGCAGATGGATGGAGTTACTGAAGGATTATGACATCACCATTCTTTATCATCCGGGCAAGGCAAATGTAGTCGTGGATTCCTTGAGCAGGAAAGTAGAGAGTATGGGTAGCTTGGCTTTCATTTCAGCAGAGGAGAGGCCACTTGCTTCGGATATTCAGTCTTTGGCTAACAAACTTGTGAGGTTGGATATTTTAGAGCCCACCCGAGTTCTTGCATGTGTCATTGCCTAGTCTTCACTACTGAGAAGATCAAGGCTCGACAGTTTGATGATCCGCACTTGATGGTTGTCGGAGAGACGGTACTACAGGGTGGTACCAAGGAGGTTACTATCAGCTAGGATGGTGTTCTGCGACCCTGGGTCATCTATCTATTCCTAATGTCGATGGCTTGAGGGAGAGGATTCTAGAGGAGGCACACAGTTCTCGATATTCCATTCATCAGGTGCTAAGAAGATGTATCGTGATGTGAGGTAGCAATATTGGTGGCGGCGGATGAAGAAAAACATAGTTGAGTATGTAGCTAGGTGCCTAAATTGCCAGCATGTTAAGCATATGACTATACCTGAGTGGAAGTGGGAGCGCATTACTATGGACTCCGTAGTTGGGTTACCGCAGACTTTGCGGAAGTTTGATGTAGTTTGGGTCTTTGTTGACAGATTGAACAAGTCGACACACTTCATCCCAGTTGCGACTAGCTATACTTCGGAGACCTAGCTTTATATTTAGGAGACAGTTCAGTTGCATGGTTTGCCTGTTTCCATCATATCAGATAGAGGCCCTCAGTTTACTTCGCATTTATGGAGAGTAGTATAGAGTGAGTTGGGGACCCGTGTAGGGCTCAGCATAGCATTTCATCCACAGACCGACAGGCAATCGGAGCAAAAAGTTCAAATCTTGGAGGACATGCTCAGAGCATGTGTGATTGACTTTGGGGGACAGTGGGATTGATTCTTGACCTTGGCCGAGTTTGCTTACAACAACAGTTATCAGTCCAGTATAAAGATGGTTCCATTTGAGGCTTTATAAGGTCGTCAATGTCGTTCTCCCATCAGGTGGTTTGAGCCTGGCGAGGCTAACTTATATGGTACTGATTTGGTGAAGTATGCATTGGAAAAGGTAAAGTTGATTCAAGAGCGAGTTCGCACAGCACAGTCCGGACAGAAGAGTTACACGGATCAGAAAGTGCGTGATTTATCATTTATGGTGGGCGAGAAGGTTCTCTTGAAAGTCTCGCCGATGAAGGAGATTATGAGATCTGGAAAGAAGAGCAAGTTGATCCTAAGGTTTATAGGCCCATTTGAGGTGTTCATACGAGTTGGGAAGGTTTCTTATGAGCTTACTATGCCTCCCAGTCTCTCGGGAGTTCATTCAGTTTTCCACGTGTCTATGCTCTGGAGGTATCATGCCGACAGGTCACATGTGTTAGAGTTCATCACGATTTAGTTAGATGAGAGCATGGGTTATAAGGAGGAGCCAGTGGACATTGTTGATAGGCAGGTTCGCCAGTTGAGGTCCAAGAGAATTTCTGCCGTAAAAGTTTAGTGGAGGGGATAACCAGTCAAGGAGGCGACTTGGGAGTCCTAGGAGGACATGCCTAGCATATACTCACACTTATTCAGCACTCTACATATGATTCTAGACCCGTTCGAGGACGAACGTTTGTTTAAAAGGTGGAGAATGTAACGACTCGATCGATCGTTTTGCTTATTAGGACACTATTCCCATAAATAAGACTCCGGGTATGTGTTTTTACTGTTTTATAACTTGGGGGGATGGTTAGTTCGAGATTTGGAAGGGTTCGGGTTGAAATTGGAACACTTGGTTCCTTAAGGTTGGCTAAAAGGGCTAAGTTTGACTTCGGTCAACATTTTGAGTAAACGTCCATGGAATCGGGATCTGATGGTTCCAATAGGTTCGTATGATGATTCGGACTTTGGCGTATATTTGGATCAGGTTTTGGATGACCCGGGAGAGATTCGGCGCCTAATAGTGAAAATTGGCTCCTTCAAGGTTTTGAAGTTCTTTAAATTTGGTTCAGAGTAGGTTTTGGTGATAACGGGGCCCAAATGAAATTTCAAGGCCGGTAATAGTTCCGTATGGTTATTTAAGACTTGCACACAAAATTTGGTGTTATTCCGAGTAGTTTAAGTATGATTCGGCGCGTTCAGAGCAATTTGGAAACTTGAAGTTCATATTTTGATTCAATTTGGTTTTGGGGTGTGATTCTTGGTTTTGTTGTGTTTTTACGCGTTTCGAGAGTTCGAGCATGTCTGTATTATGTTTATACACTTGTTGGTGTAGTTGGACGCGGTCCCGAGGGGCTCAGGTGAGTTTCGGAGCGCCTGGAGCTAAGTTTAGGAAACCAAAATTTCCAGTTTTGTTTCCTTCTTCGTGGACGCGGGAGGGACATCACGTTCGCGAAGAAGGATTTGAGGAAAGTGGGAAATTTCCCTTTATGTTCGCGATCACGCTCTCACATTCGCGAAGCCTGCTGAGCCTAGGCCTACGCGTTCGCAAAGGCCCCCCCTCGCGTTCGCATAGAGGAAATGCGGTCGGGGAGGGCCAATGCACCTTGTCATTTGCCTTCGCGTTAGAGCTATCGCGTTCGCAATGCCTAGGCAATTTAGGCCTTCACAAACGCGAGGCTTCTTCCGCGTTTGCAAAGAAGTCGAATTTAGCTGGGCAGAATCCTTGTCTTAAATACGGGACTTAGACCTTTTTCTCCCATTTTTCACAAACTTAGGCGATTTTAGAGCTTCAAAAAGGGAATTTCAACCTAGCTATTGAGGGTAAGTGATTTCTACGTAATGCGAGTTTAATACATAGATTATGGGTAGATTTTAAAATGTAAATTTGTGGAATTTACGGATTAGAAGGAAAACCTAAGTTTTGATAAAAATGGGATTGAACCACGAAATCGGTTATGGAATTTAGTAAAAATAATATATTTGAGTTCTTGAGGTTATCGGTAACAACTTTCTTCAAAATTTCCAGAGTCCGAGCACGTGGGCCCGCGGTGATTTTTAGGGATTGTTCAAATAGGCTTGGGAAATCACTTTGATAGTTAGTATATGAACTTTTGAACATGTATTGATCATTTCATATAAGATTTGACTAGTTTTGAGTCATTGGGCAGCGAATTGAGGGTTTCAGCAGTATCTTGCATCGGGAAGTAGGCTTTGAGATGAGGTAAGTCTCTTTCGTAACCTTGTAAGAGGGAATTAACCCCATAGGTGAATTAACTAATATGTGTTCCTATTTGTGGGGGCTATATACGCACGAGGTGACGAGAGTCTGTACGTAGCTACTAATTTTGCTATTGTCCGAGTAGTCTAGGATCCATATCATGCTATACTTGCAATATTTGTACCCTACTTTAGGGGTGTGCATTCGAATCGGTTTATCGATAAATCGAATCGATTATTTGTTATCGATTTA